>VWZZ01007508.1:234260-251634 GCA_013399095.1 Psophia crepitans | reverse complement strand
TGGCCAAAGTGCAGGACCCGGCACTGCCACATTGAACCTCATCCCGTTGGCCTCTGCCCAGCGATCCAACCTGTCCAGGTCCCTCTGCAGAGCCATCCTACCCTCCGGCAGATCAACACCTCACCCCAGCTTGGTGTCGTCTGCAAACTTACTGAGGGTGCACTCAATTCCCTCATCCACATCATCAACAAAGAGGTTGAAGAGGATGGGCCCCAGCACTGACCCCATGTTGCCATTACTTGCACTGTTCTTTCTAATTGCATTAAAAGCTAAACCAGCAATTTTGGAATGGATGATTATTGTTACATGTAAAGCTTAATTTACCCTGTGCTAAGAAGATCAAAGAGACAGAAGTGTGCCTTTCCAAACGGAAGTGAAACCAGCTGCATCACTTACGGCTTCTATTCCCACCTTCCTGTCCTGGCCCTCTGCTGAGGGCTACTTACCCCACCACAGAGACTGAGGCACAGCAGCACTAAACTGAATCACTACAAAACCCAGCGCTCGCTGCCAGGCCCACCTTCACTGCCTGCCCCAGTAAAACCACTCGGCTGTGTAATGAAGCAGCCATAGCAATGCAAATATGCTCCTGGTTTTGACTCTCCTGAGATTTTAACCTCCAGCAGTCACTTTTACCCTCCCAAAGCAAGACTGTCTATAAGCCCTCAGTCAGACACGTTTCTGTTCCCTTTGACTGTGAATCACTTGATGGCACAGACCAAGATCATAAATGTCTTCTGAAGAATACTTAGGTCTGTGCAAAATTTATGTGTCCATTTGAGCATGACTTCTGCACTATCAGAGCTATCGACGTGGTGAAAGGAGAGAAATATTGAGGCCTATAGTACTAAAGATAATGTTGTAATATAGCTTTTTTTAAAAAAAAAAAAAAAAGCAAGCAGTGTTGTCACACAGAGGCAGGCTATTTCCCCAAAATCTGAGCACAGACAGGAAACCAAGATCTCGTATCAGAAATTGGCTGTATTGTTCTGGACCACTTAGACTACTCAATCAACACTGTGGACCATCGAGACAGATTCCAAATAATTTTTTAACAGAAAAAAGAATGTTTCCATTCTCCAGAAAGCTAGGAGCTTTCACAGTTGGAGTCCTGCTCATTTTCTGAAAATTTCAGCAAGTCAAAAGTGAAGCGCCAGATACTGGCTATGTTTGCAGTCAAGTTCCACTGTCGCTCTGCTCAAATGCACAATGAAGCCATGGCAGCATTAATATCTGAACGTGCAGGCAGAAAAGGAGTGGGAAAATCTGAGGAATTCTCAGTATTCAGATGTTAGCACAGAGGGTGAAGACTATATTAGAATGGGGTGTTCATTGGGAGAAAACACATCCACAAGTGAAGCCAAAACAGAGACGTTTAAGCAATAATTTCTTATGATTCCTGATTTTCAAGTTTCAGTGAATTCCAGTATTATTATTGCTGAGGTGGTAGGAGGAAGAAGAGCATGCCCAGAGGAATACTGGGAAAGGAGAAATGCCTGGGTTAAATTTGAAAGGCTGGATATATCCCTTTATCCCATTTACTCTCTGACATCTCTGTTTCCACACAGAAAGGAAATATATTCTAGATGGCTTTTAAAAATCAATTACGCATGCATTTTTCAAGTTCTCTGGTTTGGAAGCCAGGTCAGTGCTGTGCTTTTGAGAAAGACAATGGGAGCTGGCGCTTGGGACTCTGCCAGGCTATCTTTAAAGTCTTTTCTTACTCTTGTAAACGTTAGTATCACCGCTGAGGAGACTTTTTCTTTACTCTGACTTATAGCCTCTATTATGTAACTCATTCTCCTCTCGCATTTTCCTCTAACTTAGAGTGAAGCAGTTCTGTTCAGATTCCTTGGTACCTGTAAAATGATTACACTTGCTCTCCTACAGATTTTTTTTATGTGCTTGGATTTAAAGCAGTGACAGACTGCTGCCTAATGTCTGGGAAGGAATACTTTGCATGCTAGGCACGCTTCTGAGCGAAGTAAGATACATCTGTTTCAGATGTGGTATTCGATAGTGCTCAGAACTAAATCATTGACACTTCCCACTTCAGTGGTACACTGTTTTTGCAAGAAATTGGATGAAATATGTCATGGATGGGATGTGTAATGAGGTATTATAAATGACTGCTATTAATATTATCTGGTTAGTACTTGTTCAGCATTTCATTAAACATCATCTAGATTACAAGGAGAATGAAAAAAAAAGAAAGTATTTGAATGTCTGCAACCTGCATTTGGTGTACACATACACATTGCTCTCCTAGTGTTCTGAGTCTGGGATTTCAGCCATCTTCTCAATTTGTTTTAAAAATCAGTCAGAATGCCCCTTGTATTGTATTGGGGGCAGGGGGAATCAATAAAAAACTACTCACACTGACTAGATAACATAACCTGGATTGCCATCCACAAGTCAGGAGACCAGAGCATCAGGCACTATGGTGAATTTGTTGTGCGTGTCTCAAGGAATACAAACAGGCAGAAGTCTCACACATCCTGACGAGGTCCCAAGAAGAAACCCATTGCAAGCAAGAATTTACCACTTCCACTCATAGTTTTGAATTTTGCAGCTTTTGTGTTATAATTCCAAACCTTCCACGTAAGCTAGTGCTCTGATAATGAACCTGAGGCTCCCGTGAAGATCGCTGTCTGGTTATACTCACCAAGAAGGAAGGAAAAGCTGCAGAGCTGCTGCAGTGACTTCAAAATACTATGAGGCAGTGGAGAAACAGAGAAGCTTGCTTATATCTTGGCAAAGAACAGCCACACTCGCACATCCAGCGTACAGAAAACAGCCATGATCCTTGCAGCATTATCATCACATCCCGCATTTTGATATTCCCTCTCTGCATGCAGGGAGCTGTGATAATCATCCACACCATAAAATAATAGAATAGAATCATTAAATAAAACAAGAAACAAAGACAGCACTACACGGCAGCCTTCTCTGAGCTAGCGACTAACACCCACAATACAGCCCTTCTGCATGACAGGATCATTACTGTTTGATTTCACAAGCATTTAAACCAGAAGGATATTGGACTACTAATGTTATTTTTCACTCGAATGCTATGTTTGAACAATGGATTGTTGATATTTACGCAGCATGGTCATACCTGAATACTCAAAATCATTAACAGTTTTACAAATTCTGGAAAAAAGGTTATGATTTTTGCCATTTCAGGAAGATAATTAACTTTCTGACTCCAATTCCCACGTCTTAAGTGCAATACTTACATTCACTAATCAGTGTTATTTTATTTACTTGCGACTTCACCATGGTCTTTATTAATATCAGTTATATATTTGGAAAAGTTTTCAGTGAAAACCGAAAAACAATCCAAAATAAAATGAAGCCTGCTGTTTATTCTTAACAAGACTTCCCTGGCTTAGCTACAGAGTACGTGTAGCCCAATATTGCCAAAACACACTTTGTTGTTCAGACAGGTATCCACTGACGCAGGGTATAGCAAAGTTCAAATGTAAGAAATTCAGGCTGGAGAGTTCTTTCCTGCGGCTGAGTCTGTCCGAGATTGATGTAATAGAGCACAGTGCCACGGTAAACATGATCTATGCACCTGAATTACGCCGAGAAGGTAGAAATGTACAGAAATATTTATTGTATTGATTTTTTTTTTGCTTTATTTTTAAGTCCTGTGTAGTTACATTAGGATGGGGGAAATAATAAATGAATTATCTACCAAAACAGTTGTCTACACACTTAAAATATCCATCTTCTGTTCTGTAAAACTACCATAGAGAAGAAGATAAAGTTACTTCAAAAGCTGGAATGCAAAGCAGGTGCACACAGAGGGTACTGGGAAAGCCACGCAGCACTTGGAACATGAGGAGAATCAAACATCTCTGAGCGGAGACCAATCCAGAAAGGTATTAGGCAGGGAGGTGATTACTATGTCTGGCCTTTCCCTATGTAGCTACAATTTTTGAGTGCACCCTCAGTCAGTTTGCAGACGACACCAAGCTGAGGGGAAGTGTCGATCTGCCGGAGGGTAGGATGGCTCTGCAGAGGGACCTGGACAGGTTGGATCGCTGGGCAGAGGCCAACGGGATGAGGTTCAATGTGGCAAAGTGCCGGGTCCTGCACTTTGGCCACAACAACCCCAGGCAGCGCTACAGGCTGGGAGCGGGGTGGCTGGAAAGCTGTGTGGAGGAAAAGGACCTGGGGGTGTTGGTTGATGCTCGCCTGGCCATGAGCCGGCAGTGTGCCCAGGTGGCCAAGAAGGCCAACGGCATCCTGGCCTGTATCAGGAATAGTGTGGCCAGCAGGAGCAGGGAGGTGATCGTCCCCCTGTACTCAGCCCTGGTGAGGCCGCACCTCGAGTACTGTGTCCAGTTTTGGGCCCCTCACCACATGAAAGACATCGAGGCCCTGGAGCGTGTCCAGAGAAGGGCAACGAAACTGGTGAAGGGGCTGGAGCACAGGTCTGATGAGGAGCGGCTGAAGGAACTGGGCTTGTTTAGTCTGGAGAAGAGGAGGCTCAGGGCAGACCTTATTGCCCTCTACAACTACCTGAAAGGGTGTTGTGGTGAGCTGGGGGTTGGACTCTTCTCGCAGATAACTAGTGACAGGACAAGGGGGAATGGCTGCAAGTTGTGCCAGGGGAGGTTCAGGTTGGAGATGAGGAGAAATTTCTTCTCGGAAAGGGTGGTCGGGCATTGGAACGGGTTGCCCAGGGAGGTGGTGGAGTCACCATCCCTGAGGGTGTTTAAGGAAAGGTTGGATGTGGTACTGAAGGACATGGTTTAGTGGTTAATAGGTGTGTGTGGGGGGGGTCGGTTGGACTAGGTGATCCTTGAGGTCTCTTCCAACCTTAATGTTTCTATTCTATTCTATCCTAATTTCAAAAGATTGAAATCAGATAGTCTAAGCCACTATCCTGAATTTTACTCCCTTAGGTTAGGCTAAGCCCCAAAGTATGGTATAACCAAAGGCGCCCATTCTCAAAACACTTCTTAAACATGCCACCAAGCCAAAGCAGACCGTGTTCCAGTCTATCCAGTGCTTCATTAAGCAGGGTGTTTCCAAGTATCCCATCAGAAAATTCATTTTCCATAATACAGGAAAAAAATTTTAAAGAGGATAAAAAGTGAAAAAACACAAGAGTTGATGTTGCCTTACTTTTAATGAAGCAAATAGCTACCTGCCACCTAACTCCAAATGTACCCTCCCAGGTCCCTAACTCATAGTACAGAAGTAAAAATCATTCCAGCATTTATTTAGTTATATATTAAACCCATGCCTTGGTCATGCTGTTTTATTTTTTTTCTTCCCACCAAGCACAGATCTTAAGCTGAGAGAGTTATTTTCACTAAGCCCTTGACCAAACAGTGTTTCTGGTGACTGCACGCATGAACACGTGGCCAAACGCAACGTGCTGTACCTCCAATCACGCTAACTCGGGCACAGGACACAGCCCAGCCTCGGCAGCACAGGACCTCACGCGCCCTGGGGTACCCCATCCATTGGCAGTGCAAATGAGGAAGGATGACGACACACCACCAGACACAGACAGCAGACCCCTACTGCAAAAGGCAATACATTCTGTTGGTAGCATTACGTGTATCCCAACACATTAAGCACTGTCAGAGGTGAGGACGCAGGTTCAACACAACCATAACGTATCAGTCTAGATTTCAGACTGGAGTTCGTTTGCATCCCATCAGTTTAGACCATCAATAAAGACAATGTGCAACTTCTGCACCATAGCCTCCAGTCTAACTTAACCAAGTCTAAAGTAACTAAATTAATTGGTCTAAATTAAGTCTTGATTCTAAATTTGCCAAAGCTGGCAGATTTAAAAATATTTGATCAGCTCTCTGACAATATCCTTTGTTACAAAAGTTAAACTTTCTATTCTTTGCATAGCATCACATAAGCAGATGTATGATTTCTGCTTCGTTCCAAATACAGAAATTTCTGCCATTTTGACTTTTATTGTCACGATCTCAGTCCGTAATGAATAAGAGCTCTTTCCCTTTTGCCAACATTTTGTTGACTTTTTATTTCATACTTGTCATATTTTTCTTCCCATATTAACAGGAAATAATTTTCAGGTCCTTCCCTACCTGCCTCTAGCGTATTTCCTGCCTGCATTTAGCAGATGGGATAAAAACAAAACCACTTTTAATGGTTTCATGAGCTGTGCCATATACTCATCGGCGATCCATTTATTTTAAGTATTTAGAAGTTTAACTTCTAAACATTTCAGGCCCTCTGGTTCTGAATCATCTCTCTCTCGAGACTGCATATGGTGTCAAAGATACTTTTATAACAAAATAAATGGATGAAGAGCAACAATTTTGCTTCGGTAATTTGCTGAGTTATTTCTATTAGCATCCAACTTTTTTGACTAACAAAATAAAAAGGTGCACCAAACAGACTGACGTGCAACACACGGTCACATGCAGAATGAGTACCGACTCCTCAGAACGATGTCCATCAGCTCGCAGTACGTATGCACTGGTAGGATGCCAAAACTACTACTGTGAATTCAGCACCTACACTGTAGATAAATAACCAAGTTTAATCTTGAGGCAATTCAGTCCACCAGATTTATTTTTACTTTTTTTTAAGGTCTCTGTATATCAGCAGTTTGTTTTTCAGCTGCTATGGTGATATTTTTTCTTTGTCACAGGGTTATCTGAAACACTTAGGTTATGTTTTTGAGTCTTTGAAAGTTTTTGAGAAAAAAAAGTACGTGTATTTTACTGCTTCTTTAAAACGCTGCGTGTAAAGTTAACATCAAGGACCTGAAGCCCTAAAGGGACCTTAACATCTGACATTACTAATGGCTACACCAATTAAGTCTCTCATGAAAACATTTATGTCTCCTAATTAACGTCTGTAATTAAGAGAGACATCTTTTTCACAGTCACTTCATTACTGAAAAACACAGTGCACAGGAATAGTGCTAGAAAGGCTTACTTTGCAGACAAGTTCTCCTAAGAAGCCTCAGCCAGACAAGACTTCCATTTTCCTGAAGCAAAGGCACCAGTATCTGCCATTCAGTATGGGCAACGCTACTCTTGTTCTGTATGAACTGGCTTTGAAAAACCAAAGAACAGAAAGTCCTGCTAAATACTGCTACACACACCATAGCCATGTTCCCTTAGATAGACTGTAGCTCCATCTGGACCTAGACAAAGACTCAGATTGTTCTAAATCTTTACATGATGAAGCAAGCTCAGAAGCCCTTCTAAGACCATGATTTTTTTAATTCGTTTATTAAAAAGGTCTACTTTTCACTGTGAAAACCTCTTGTAACTCCTGAGCTCTTTAAAACAGAAGCTATGTAACTCACACCTATGTCGCTAAGTCAACATTGGTGACAGAACCAAACCTGAGTATCACATAGCAGAAGCAGAAGCTATTCAGAAGCAGAGCTACATAAATTTCTCTTCTAACTGCTTTTGGGTAAGACACAGAAACAGATGACGTCATGTCCGAGAGGTTACATGCTGACGAACACACAAAGGCTGACCGAGGGGCACGCAGGATGTTGATACGAGGCCCAGAAGCATTGAGTATGACATCTAGAACAGAAGATTCTCCTTAACCCCAGCTGCCAGTTTGTTTGTATGAAAGTGAAATTTGGTGGTTGTTTGCACACACTGAAACAAACCGAGATGTGATTTTGTTGCTCACAGGCAATACATGAACTGCCAACACGTGATGAATATAGATTTCATCGTTGTGCAATTACTGTTTGCCGGAGAATTTGCCTGCAGATACTACAGTTGGTGATGCTGAAGAACTGAGTGATGGTTTTCTCTACCAACTGCGGTGTAGCTCCCTGGTAGCGCTCAGGGACTGATGAGATTTAGCATGTGACAAAGGCTGCTTCAAGCAAGGGAACAATGAAAAGCCTGTTAATTAAATGGCTTTCTTTAGCCTCCTTCAGCAACCTTTGCACTGAACTCAAGTCAGCTACCTGAACATTAGGCCCACGTAGACAGCTCAACGTGTCTTGAGACATGCTGTGGAGGTGTACAGAGCTATTTTAAAAACCTGCAATTTTATAATTTTACTAAATTATGGGGAAAAAGTTGAGATCATTACTAAAGCACTTAAAAACTCTAAAGGTTAAATATCTGGGAAAAAAATTACCAGTGCTCTTTCAGAGCCTATGATTTAAAGAGAAAATGATATCCTTTCAACAAACACAATTAAGCAAAATGTACAGAACTATGCGACTCTTCTATATTCATCTTTGCACCTGATTTAGACTTCAATATTACTGTAAGATATTTTTTCTTTTCATGAATAATGCCCTTTAACAGATCAAGAATGATGCCTTTTCTTAATGTTTAACTTTATGAAATGACAGAAGGAAGCTGTGCGGAAAGCAGCTACAGGACCACCCTGAAAGGTAGAGGTGGTAGTCACTATGGTCTACAGGGAGGCAAGTCTGGTTTTAATATGTGTTACTACCACAAGCTCAGCTATTACAGGACTGAAGATGTCTCTGTAGAAGACAGGTTTTCTACAATCGCTACAGGCTGAAGAGTATTAGCTTCACTCTGATTGAGCATTACGTAAAATAAAATTATGTCCACTGAAAAGTATAAATTTAAAATAAGCATGCAGTTTCTCTTATCAAACATAACGTTTGAATAAGGAATTGTCTCACTATCTAACTTAAAATACCTGGAGAACTTGCAGTTATTTTTTTAACTTGGAGGTACAAATACCATCAAGTTAATCATAGATATATTTTTAAGTAGATTGCAGGATCTCACAAGAATCTGTATCACAGATTGTATTTAATCATCTTATTAATACAGAATCATACACCAACTGGGGACCAGGACACCACTGAAAATTTTGTCTCAAAATATTTTCAAATTTCTGTATTTTTAGCATCCTGCAAAAAAATAATTTAACAGCGCAGAATCAGAGTAGCTTCATGATCTGAATTCTGTGGATAGAAAAGACATTAGAAAGTCCAAGAAAATACATTTGACTTCAAAAGAATTTGGAGTACAGCCTAAAAATAAAAGCTTATGTTCCTCTCTGTGCAATTTTTGAATTCAACACATTTTTATATGGTATATTGCTGTCACATCAATCGGAATTAATTTATACCAAGATGAGAGCACAGAAAAATGGCTAGAACATCACACCATGTCAAATGCCTGAGGAAATATGCTTTTTTTTTTTTCTGTGACTATAGAGTTATCTAGCATTAAAGGAAAAAAAATAATCACAGTTGATGCTACTATACTGTTTATCTGTTAGTTAGCGTATTCAGTAACAGAGAACGCAGTAACTTACAAAAGGTGAAAAAAATGACAGGGCAGGGGAGAAAAAAAATCATGTTTAACACAAGAAAGAGAAGTTGCTTCTAGGGAACATCCTGGAATATAGGATAGGCAGAACAATTCACAGATATTAAATTCAAATATGCATCAAAAAAGTAGTTCCCACGTACTGTTCAAGGAACAGCTCTCCCTAGACACTGCAATTAGGGTTACATAAAATTCAATGGAAAGTATTTCCAAAGTGAACCCTACTTTGAAACTGTTCAAATTGTAATTCAATACTTTTATTAACCCACAACTTTCTGATTTCATACCTAGAAATGAAGACAGGCGATATGAAAAAGTTTCAACCTAACTTTCATATTAGCATTTATCACAGTAGCTACGTGCAACACACAGAGCCTCAACAACACGCAGTTTGATGCATTATTTGAGAGGACTACTCGTGCTGAAAGTTAAGAGACGTTCAAGAAATATTCAATATTGTGTAAATTATGTTCATTAGCATCAAACTTTCCTATAATAAAACAAGTGCGTGTGCATAGCTTTGTAACATCACAGCACAAAACTGTAACTATTTCTAACCACAGTGGAGTAATAATTACCAAATACCAGGATGACCCTGACTAATTTAAAATTCAGTAAAATCAATTAGACCATCTGAAAGACAAGATAGTGGACCCTGCCTAATAGAGGTTATTAATCTCACAACAATTTCTTCATTTACATTAGAAGTTTGCAGCTTTTATTTCAGATTTACAAAACGCTCTTACATCCTTAGAAGCTTGTCTAACTTTTCTAATTATGCTAGCTAATAAAAGATATCTCTACCACTGCAAAACGTGTCTCACTTTTGCTCTTTAAGCATTGCCTTTACAATTATTAATATTATTATGTATTATGTGTAATTAAATGTAGAGGAGTTATATCTAACACAAAATCAGAGTCTAAATTAAATCCATGGAAAGCTTTCCTATAGCTAATTATTGGCCTTTTAAAAAGTACTACTACCATTTTAGATTTGGAAACTATTTTTATGTATCTTAGTGCAAAGAAGGGAAAAAAAGAAAAATGCTTTATTTTTTAAAGGAGTGGAAGAAAGGTGTAGAGCATGAACAGCTGGCACGATTGAGGTTGCAAAATTCATATTTTGCAACAAACCCATTTCACTCAACAAAGACTCACCGACTATTTTTTTCATTTTTTCATACTTTTGTTGAAGATAGACTTTGAAATAAGCAGCGATATTTGTTTAATACAATACTCTCCTTGCAGCTCAGACCTGCAAGGAAGAGTAATTCTGAGCCTACCTAGAAAATGTGGTCCCGGCACACTCCCATGCACTAAACGGTAAAATAACTGATCCTATCTTCAAGATTTTCCAAATTTATCAGTGTTAGCATAATTCAACATGAATAGCAGTGAGTTTGGCTGAAGCAAAGTTTCAAAGAGTGAAACTTGTCTAAAAAGTCCATTCTAATCACCCAGCTCAGTGTGTGGACCTAGGAACCAAAAATCAAAATATGAAGAGGGGTAAAAATGATGCTGACTCAGGAAAATGTTGGTTAAACAGCACACTAGAACCTGATGAGCAAATATGTCAAGGTTTTAATGCACAGTAGATGGATTAACCATATCAGGACTTCAGAAATAAGGACACTTCAGTCCTTGAGATTTGCTAGCCTAAATTCTGTTTGGTTTTGGTTTAGTTTTTTTTCTGAATACTGGTCCTGAACGCCGTAACGCCAAGTAAAGAGCTCTACTTCACATCGGTGTGCTTGCAGCCATCAACAGCTGACATGTGCTCATCCTGACAGCTATCCCTAGCAAGGGGCCATGCTGAAGAAGAAACAAAACCAGATGTAAACAGGACCCCGAACCATTTCTCACTGTCCACGCTTTCCTCCATCCCATCATATAGGCAAATCATTATAACAAACTGACTACCAAAGTATGCCTATCACAACTTGCTAAGACAACAAAAATGGGTCCAAAATTTACTTGGCATTTGAGGTTCACTTAAAAACCCCTCAAGTTTTTCTAGAGGTTATAACATATTGTTTATTGTTAGACATGTAAAGAATGATAAATAATATGAAGTTAGCATAAGTAGAAAGACTATATCCCAGTGCTGCCTCTTCCTGTGCAATCTTGTTTCCAGTCACAATTAATAGATTAGCGTGAAATAAAGGAAATAGGAAGAACAGAACTCTTAAATAAATTGCCAGGGCTGATAATCTATTTGAAAGAAACATATCCCTAAACAGAAAAAAAACAGTGAAAATGTACAAAGGCTCTTTTCAAGTACACTTCAACAAAAAGCCTAATGCTAAAGACAGCAATGTTCAACTGACAACCATTTCTAAGCATCAATGTATAAAGCAACGACAAACTGTGATTTATAAAACCTGAAAATTATGTTCTAATAATTTATATTTATAGATGTCTCCTTTCACTTTATGAGCTATGCAGAACACTTCAACTGTACAAAAATAAGTGTCTTCCTAATAAAATGGAAAAGATATATTTTTTTTCATAGCTGGAAGGTTTCTTTTAATTTATTTGTAATGGCACAGTCCTGGCTAGGCTGTCAAGATCGTAGCTATGCACCTTCTTGCTTTTCCTGTCCCCCCACCCACAGAAGCAGCAGGCTGCCTTTTCAACAGCCTTAAACGTCCCATTCTGATGAGTGAGACTGCCCCAGCCAGGTCATTACAGAAGACACCAAACCGTATCCTTCCAAGGCCATTCGCAGGGGACAGCACCAGTTTCAGGGAGAAGGCAGCAAAAGGAAGACTAACGCAAAGGCAGCTGCGGAGCCGAGTCTTTTCATGAGCTAGCACATTTTCAAGGCTGTCTAAAGTACCATGTGGGAACTCCAACCCTGGGGCTGCCCAGTGAAGTAAAAGCAGCTTAAAGGTGACAGCTAATCTGCACACTCTGCTTCTGTGTTAGCCTTGGGTATCATCAAAGACTGTAAAACTTCTTGGTTTGTATTTTAAGTTTCAACACCTAGAAAACTGCCACTCCCCAACAGAAACAGCCAAGAAAGAGCTTCCTAGTCTCACCAGAAGAAAATAAATTTAGGATATAATATAGAACACAATCATTTCACTTGAAAGGAACCTGCACGGATCATCTGGCCAAAAGTTAAAGCATGCCATTAAGGGAATTGTTCAAATGCCTCTAAAATACTGACGGGCTTGGGGCACAGACCACTTCTCTAGGAAGCCTTTTCAGTGCTTCACTGTAAAGAAACCTATCATCCTGTTTTGACCTCAGAATTCTAACGATGGACTTCCCTAATGATCCAGTAAAACTGGCTTCCAATGAGAACTACAATCCTACTTCCACCATAAAAAGAAATCCAAAACTTCTCAAATGAACCAAATTCGCCAAATGGATTTTCAGCCCTGCTACTGAATTAATACCATACTACATCTGACCAACTGCTTAGATTCAATTTCAGAGAAAATAAGAAATATTCTTACTCAGTATCTGCAAGGAAGCCAAAAGATTAAACATTTTCTGCTGCAGCAGTTCCAGTTGTCTGTCTACCCGATCTGTCACCCGGTGATTTCAGATGTTGTCTCCAGGTACAACGGGAAACATATTCTGCTGAAGGAAAACCTTTCCACGTTATCATTAGGAACACTTTATCACTGTAGCTGTTCTTTTTGATTACATTCCTGCTGGACTAGTTACTGAAGCACAAAGAAATATTGATGACAGCGAAAATAAATATTACCTATTTTGTCAGAAAAATAAAACTTAAAGGAGTACTTTTTTAGAACAAACTAAAAGTACCATGCTTTCTTATAATATTCACACAAAATTTTAGCAAGGTAGATGCAAAAGAATGGTTTTCTGTTATAAAGCCATGACAGTCCCATATAGAACTAGCTTCTGCATAACGGTAAAGATGTTGCATATGGGGTATGTAAGAAACTAGCCTGAAAAACCAAATTTAGATAAGGCTTTCAACTAATTTAAAGTCTGCTTTTTCCGATATGCCTGAAAGATGAAAAGCATTCTTATTTGTCTCAAAAATTTTACTGTAATAGCAAAAAATCCTTTGGTTATATTTTCAAGTTAATTTATAGAAAAAGAACTTCTAAACTGAAAACTTCAGAAAAAAAAGTCTTCTGCTACTCTGAAATTTAAACTTCTTGAAAATTTCTTTTTTTTTGAGGGGGGCTAGAAAAAAATGGTTGAATGAAAAATTACTTTACATTCCCTATCTTTTAAAATTCTCAAACAAGACTGGAAGAAACAGTACCAAGAAAGCTCACATTTAAAGAACTGAATTTTTGGAGATTTTGGAGATCTTCAATCATGTGTGGAGGAAAAAAGTGGTCACTGAACCCAGATTAACAAATTAGCTTTTGAATGCTTACTGAATGGAACCTCAAACTAAATGTAAAATATTCCTTGCCTTCACTGAATCAGCATTATAACAACGGATGTTACTTATGTGATTGAAAAAGTAATTTTTATGTTAAATGTTGCGTTTATTAAAAAAAAATTTCAAGTGAAAGTGTCTTAAAAATTCTGAACTGACTGAAAAATAAATATTATCTCACGTAAATATTTATCATTAAAATTCTTGTTAAAGTCCTGTAAAGCTACATCTATTCAATAGTAGGTGCTAACATTAATCAGAAAAACCAATTTGGGTGAAAAGTTTTCCTTTTCTTTTCAAACACTGTTAATAAAAGGATAATTATAACTTCAGAATTAGTCAGGAAATATTTTTGTAAGTCATTTAAATCCTAGGTGTGATCAGTAAACACTAAAGGAATAGTTACTACTGCTGTACAGCTTTTAATTAATTATTAAAAATAATAATTAGAAAAAAAAAACAACCAAAACCCAAATATGGCAAAACAAAGGATTTCTAAAAAAAAAAAAAAAAAAAGGTCCAGATTTCTTACTGGAAAGTTGCAGCAAGTAATACAGCCTTGCACTGAAAGACACCTCTATCCTCCTGGTTTGCACACCAAGGTAAAGAACAGTTAGTGATACATATCTTCCATCTCTTGAGGCTCATCATCTGCTTCTGTTAGACATATCTACTTCTCTTTAGTGCATTTAATTGCATTCAGCTTTTTGCAAATCTCTATCTGTGAACGCTGTGCTCTTCTATATTTGACTCCAGGAGGGTGGACCACTTTCCCCAAGAACTCAGTTTTCTTAAGTACTCAAATCACTGCTAGAGTCTTATTTCTGATTGGCAAATTGACAAACTGATGGGAAGTTTCCCATTAGTGGGACTTTTTTTTTTTCACCCCTCAAAAAAAAACCCCAACCCTGAAAGGTTGGTTTGGGAAGGGTGAGGGGCTTTTGCTCTTTTTGGTTTCCTACTGGTAGGATACATGACCTGACTATAGTTATTTTTTGATGGAAACCTTTGAGGCCCAATTCTTTCAATGTGTTGGATTTAAAATAAATAAAAATAGCAGAGTTCGTCTACAGCTGGTGACCTGCCCTTCCATGAGTCATCTATGCCTGTGAGAACTTCTGACTATAGCCAGGACTTCAAATTAGAAGGTATTCAATATTTGGAGCCTTGAAATAAGAGTTTTATACCTGACCTGTTAGCTATTCAATTACTTTACAAGGTTCTGCTTCTCAAGAGAAACGTTAGCCACTCCAGCAGCCAGCTCATTCATTGTTCACACCAAATGACAGAGCCACGCATACTTCTTTTGAATAGTTTCCTGCTGACTTTGTTGGTGAAAGGCTTAATATTAGTTGAAACCAAGAATTTAGAATTTCATGGTGATGCCTATTGGCTATAACAATTGACAGCACGCCTCTCAAAACGCTGGCTCCGAGTGGAATTCACAGCGAGCCCTTCCAGAAACAAATGCTGATTCCTTACTGAACTGCTTTGACAAGTGTGAAGCCAGGAGGGTCAAGGGAAGAGGACTATTCCCCTCTAGCTGACCATCCTGCAGCCGTATCTTGAACAGTGCCCAGTTTCGGGGCTTCTCTGTACAGAAGGCCCCAACACGCTGGAGATAGTCCAATAGCAGGCTACTATGATGGTTAAGAAGCTGGAGCGTATGGCACAGGAGGAGTAGCTGGTGAAACAACGCATCACCATGAAGTCTAAGGGACAACTTAACTGCACATCAAGGCCACTACTTGCAGATAACTCTACCACCTAGAAAGAGGAGTTACAGAAAGAAGAGACACATAGATGCCCAGCAAAAAGATGAGAGAACAGTCACAAAATGCAACATGGAAAAGTTCAATTCATCGTAAGGAAATAATTCATCCCAGGGAGACTGGTGAAGCACAGGGATGGAGAGGGCTGTGGAATGGGAGATTTTCAAAATCTGACTGAATAAATCTCTGAACAACCTGACCTAGCTTTGAAGTTGGACTGCTTGGAGCAGAGTTTTAGACTAGATGCCTCCAGGGACACCTTCTGACCTAATTTCTTATACAGTTCTGGAAGCTTTTCCTCAGAGCAAGAGGAGTGGAAAAAAAATAAAAATCTGCAGAAAGAGTTAAATTAATACAGCAACTACAGCAGAATGAAAGTAAAAGATTTTTATATATATGTATATATAAAGAGGAACTGATGAAGGTTCAAAATAAGGTAACAGAAGGGGCAATGGGAAGTCAAAAACTGCTGATGAAGGAGAACCTCGCGAGTTCTGCCAAGTAACAGAGAAAGGAAACAAGGAAATAAAAAGATGCAAAGTAGTAGAGATGTCTTTCGAAACAACCATACTCACTTATAAAGAGTTGCCTGAAAGGAACTTACCTTTGCTAGGCAGACATCCAGCAAATTCAAGGTGGCTTTTGTTGGAAGTTACAGTCATCAAAATACAAAGCTTTACTTTCTCTATCTGTAAGTTTAACACTGCTAGTTGATATGGCAGATGGTCCCACTGAACTACATTCTCTCTTTATATTTACAATGTTTGTAAGAGTTATTTTACTGTTTAAGGATTTCAGTCTGAAGTTTTGTAGTACTTATGCAAGTTTATATTATAGATAAGTATTCATTTTTTACTGTATGGTACTTTAGGGATAGTTTCTCATTTTAAAGTACTGCTAAAAATGTAAGTGTTTTGTAAAACTGAAGAAATGGAAGTTCTGAGACCTTTCTCTAGAGTCTTAGGTTCACCTAAGTGATCTATTGATTAGTGCTGGTTTTCCTGAACTTGTAATTAAAAATATAGATGTCCATTTTGGAGAACGTGGCCCCAGAAAAAGTTGCCTAAACTCTTGTAGTTACACACGCATTACTCCAGCTGCAACTGTCCTCAATGAAACAGCTTCCAAATAGAGAAGAGGACAACTCTGTGCAAAATCTATCTGCTTACCAAGAAAGAGAGACTACGCTGTATGTAGGACTGTCAGTTTCCCACTATTACAGACTGAGTTTTTGCATGGCTTCCTGAATTGGAAAAAATCCTATTTGTGGAAAATTTGACTTTGCATCATACATTCATTCAGTACCTACAATTGTAAGACCGTGAAACAGCTCTATGCCCTAAGCAGTTGTCACACATTTCCTGCTAGAAATCCTTCCTCAAGATCCCCCTTTTTCACAAACTAAAATTCATGCAAAACTTAACCCACTCCCAGCACAATATTACAAGAAGTTTGTAAATCAGATTTGCATTAAACTGAGAGAAACTCAAGACAGCAAAACAGAAAAAGATCAAGAATCAATCATTTCTTGCTTAGAATAGCTTCTCATTAGGCATTTATTAAAAAGTGCCATTTCCTATTCTGACAAACAGTACATTTTCCCAGCCTGGGAGAAGTTATTCACACAGATGTAACGAGCAGGGTTAAGATGTTCTCCCTTCCTCAGTCTGTCTTCTCCCCTCCCCTTCGCCCTCTCCTAGGGCAGGCTTTTGAATGGGAACCATTAGTATTTGAGTCTCCGTCTGCGGTGTGATAGAATATTTATCTATTGGATACCAAAATTACTGGATTAAAAAAAACAAAACAACAGAACTCCCCCCAAAGATTAAGCAGTACCCTTTTTTTTTTTTTTTTGCCACTGCCAATGAATGATTGTAATTTTTGGTCAGCTTATTAGCTATCTATGTTTTCCTGGG
>VWZZ01007508.1:220515-233969 GCA_013399095.1 Psophia crepitans | reverse complement strand
AGGGAGGTGCGAGAAGGAAGGAAAAGAAGAAAAATTAAAACATGCTTTACATATCTGAAGAGAATTGGACCACCAGTGCTGTGTCATTTTAAAACTCAGACAATCTGCAGGCACAACATGCAATCTGCTATCAGCACCCTAGAGCTATAGTGTACTGTTGATAGATGATGAAGTAGTTCTCATTAGATGTATTTCTTTGGTTCATTTCAAAGCATACAAGGACTTCATATGCAGTTATAACCTTGTTAGCATCCAAGATGCTAGTTCTTGGGGGGGGATAAGTTGTATTCACATATTAGCAACGTATAACGAACCGTTCACTTACACATGGGCTGCATCAAAAGAAGTGTACTGCAGCTGGAGTACTGCATCCAGCTCTGGGGTCCCCAGTACAAGACAGACATGGACCTGTTGGAGCGAGTCCAGGTGGCCCATGGAGATGATCAGCGCAATGGAGCACCTCTCCTATGAAGCCAGGCTGAGAGAGTTGAGGTTGTTCAGTCCGGCGAAGAGAAGGCTCCAGGGAGACCTTATAGCAATAGCAATGCAGATTTGTGTCTGCTACCTGACTAGTTTTAGTATGCATTTGGGAAAAAAAAAAATAAAATAACAAAATTGTAACTGACTAATTATTGTGTAGCCTAAAAATATATCTCCACACAATAGTTATAGTCAATTTTTAGGCTAGAGGATTTTTTACAGTGACTTCAGTACTTTTGTACTTCATATTAAGCAAATATAAAATGAAATTTCACTAGAATCAGTGAGAAAAACCTTGTGTTTACAAAAGATAGGTTATTACAAGACAAATGAACACATGAAATGAAAAGAGAAACAGCATGGGAAAGAAAGCACGTAACCAAAACCACATTAATACACACTTACTAGTGGAAACTGTATTAAATAATCATCTAATAAACACAAAGGGTTAAAAAAAATGAAAGAAAGTAACAGCAACAACAAAATGGAACATTGCCCCTCTCCCCTCCAGCCCCTCACCTCCTGAAAACAGTGAATTTCAAATGGAGAGAGGAAAACAGAAGAGAGAAATACTCTCATTAAGCTAAAACAGGCTAACCTAAAAGGCTAAAATCTCTAAACTAATACGTTATTTTTCATGAGAGTATACGTCTTAAGGATATTCTTGATGAAATCTATGAAACGTTCTGGACAAAGCTGCTGCTGGTTTGAATTCAGCAGTCATCTTTTGTTTCCTCATAGTGTATTAATGCTCACATAATGAATGTAAGAGTGATGGTTTAAGAGGCTAGGATCTTTTCGCTGATAGCTGCTTCCTTTCTCTGAGGTACAGACGTACGTACTGCCTATATAAAATATAAATGTACATTTGGCAGCTTAACAGGCATGGTGGAAATGAACTAAAAATCTCATAACCAGGTAGAAATGGGCTATTTCAAGACCTCAGTGTCCCTCAAGGATCCCCAGATGAGTGCAGAGGAAAGAAACAGCTTCACATATTCAACACCAAGAGACAGCTACCAAAGCTTCAACCTTCTTTCCAGCCACTTATTCTCTCCATGTCTCTCTGGAAGTCACGAAAAGGCTCTGATAAGCAGAAAGTAACAGAGACCTCTGATACTCTCTTCCTAATAGCAGTTTTCTACACAAAGTACTGGAAAGTTAAAAGGGAAACTGGAAAGCCTTTTGTCCTGTACTGTCTGAAAGCTGGGATGGGAAGGGAGGAAGGGCTTGGCCGCTTACAAAAGAGTAAGTTACATAAATATGCTGGTCACAAAGAATTACCTAATAACAAAAAATACAAACTCAGTATTTGCACAGTAGGGAGGGAAATCTAGCAATGAAGTCCTGTCCTTGGTGGAGTGGTGGAGCGCACACTGTTACTTCATCACTTCAAACATCTACCATTTCAGGCATCAATAGAGACAACAGAATAAACCCACTATTTTCTGTTGGTTATTCGCTATGTGTTCTCACCGGTGTTATCTGGTATTTTTCTCACCACCTCCAGGGTTACAAGATTACATTACCTGAGCATTCAGAGGGCAAAAGAGAAAGGATCTATCTTAAGTCTTCAATTTATAAGATACTTTCTTCGCAACATTTCCCAGCTGACCAGACACCAAGCACGGGATCTTTGCAATCTTTCTGTAACTTTACTCTTTTTAGATACCTAGTCTTGAAGATAACATCAGAAATGCTCAAAATGGGGACTTTACAGCAGTAAGCCCAAATTTTCATGGGATCAGAATTTTCTTGAAATTTGATCAACTCTTCCAACCAGTCACACCAACGTAGCTTTCAAAACAGCCTATTAAAATTCCAGTAAAAAGAAAGTGACTGGCAGTAGAAACAAGCAAATAATTATCAAAACCAGAAAGAAAATTAAAATCATGATACACTAATTATTCCACCTCTGCATAGCACTTTAAGTTGATGTCTTAAAATTCATTTCTCCTGGGAGCCTCTGTGTGAACAAGAAAAGTGTTCAAAGTTGAAAAATAAAAAGTGTCATTTCTTCTTAATTTTTTCTACTGTAGATTTAAAAAAGCCATAGCTTCAGAGTTTGGGGAAGCAGGGGGGAGTATGTTCCAGTGATGTACTTAAGAAAAAAAAAAAGTTTTTTATAGTTATATCTAATTCACAGGCAAGAATCACATTGCTGTTTCTGCTATTACCTTTTTTACTTAATGATTTTGGTACTTTTGAACTAACTGTTCTACATGCTAAAAAAAAAAAAAGACTCTGAGGAACATCCTCAGTGTTCTTTTTTTATGGTGAATTTTGAAACACATGTGGCATACAAGAATGCCTGCCTGGAAGATAATAATGAACTGAACAAAAAGGAATAACCATATAAAAAAATATTCAGTTTAAAAAAACAAAACAAAAACAAAAAACCCCAACCAAAGCAAAACAAAAACCAACCCAAAAAACCACCTAAACAAAAACCAAAATGTATTCTATACCACTCAATTTATTAGAAAGACGACTGTTCATTTTAATGAGGCACAGTCATCATATATTCATAATATGAAATCTGGTAAGCAGATAGCACAAACTAATTTTAATATTTATCTCAAAAGGCATTCAGTTTCCAGATGTTTCTCTCTTTCCTCATACCTCTCTCCTTTTCCTGGAAATTTACACAGCATTGTGTCAAGAAGTCACGCCTAATACTTTTGCTGATTGTAGTTTTCATTAACAGTCCATACCAGACATTTGTTCTTTCTCCTTATATTACAAGGTTTTCAGAGAAGCCTGAGGTTACTCTAAAATAAATTTAAAAGAACTGCAGGATTGGAGTGCTGATTGTTAACCTCAGACAGAATTTAGCACTGACAAAAATGCTTTTTCCAACTTAAAGGAAGACTTGTTTTGAAGGCATTTATCTCTTTCTTTTTTTCCTTGTTAAAGGGAAAAAAATGCTGAATAGCCAGTTTCATCAATTTCTTGATGCCTTGTTTTCAATTCAGTCTGTCAAGAAACTTGGATTCCTTCTGTTTAGGTAAAAAGTCTAATAGTAAAGACCTATGGATGGCCATAGGTATGAAATTAATTATTTCTAAGAGATTATACGTGAACTAGACGGTGGCATTAGCAGATAACAAGCACAGCTTCCTTCTTTGCTATTATGTGACATGAGAACACCTGACTTGTGCTCAGATCCTCCAAGAGCTAGTAGTTCATTCCTAGTAACACCAATACAGACGTGATGCAAGATGTGGAGGAGGACAGGACAGAAACTCTTTACCTGACCAACTAATACACTTGTGAGAAACGTATCAGCATCAGAAAGCTCCAGGGAAGTCCCATGTGAACTGAAGAGAAATTTTAATTTCCAAATCTTATTGAACGGAATTAAGTCTAATAAAAGGAAAAAGAGTAAAAGATTATTTATTTCAGTAAATAATCAAACAAGAGTACTACAGAAACTGGATGCTAGGCACTACACTTATCTTCAGTACAACCAAATCCCAAACACCTCAGAAATCAAATCTGTGGCCCCTCAGGTAACTCAGTCCAGAACTAACACACCAGAACTGGACATAAAGCCACAAGTGGCAACCAAGACGGAACACTGTCCAGTCAGACTGACAAACAGAACCTAAAGCCTTGTCATTAGGATAGGAAGAATAATTTCTTCCCAGAGAAAACCTTTCCACTGAAGCATACACACTTATGAACGCAAGTTTCAAAACACTGTTTATTCCTCAGACTGCAGGCAAGTCAATGTCATGCTTATTTCTAAATTTCCTACAATAACAATACAAAACAAAGTTGGAGATGCTCCTTTCCTACAGTACAAAATAAAGGAAAGTTGGAATTGATGGTAAGTTGATATTTACTTCAGAGTAATATTCTGAAAAGTACTTGCTTCATGCCTCAGCCATGGAAAAACCTCTGACAGTCTAGGAGACAAAGATCAGGGAACTTCTCTTAATGTGGGACCAAAATTTGAAGTATTGTTCTCACCTCATTAGTCTCTTATCCTTATCCCTTTGGAGCATGACTAACGTAAGTTACATATGACAATGAGATACAGGACATACCATTTTTTATTCCTAGCTAAACCCCATAAAAAACAAATGCAATCAAAATCTTAGCTACCTCCCTTGAAATCTCATTGTTATCACTGAGAGTATGTGGGGCTTCTGTGCGGACTACATCCATAAAATCTTTATGGCAAAGTTTTATTTATGTTCAAGTATGCTCAAAATAATTACCAAATCGACCATCATGAAATACCTGTGAGTCCAACCAAGTTTCAGGAAGGACAGCAGTAACGATAAGTGCTTTCTTATGACAGGCTGTTTTTCCACTCCGTATTTCCATTTTATTTAGATGCTAGATTCCTAAAACAGCAACTTCAAAGTCCTGCATTTCTGAAAAGTGTGAATTATTAATAGCAATACGGTTAAGTCCCCGTGCATTATTCATTTATTCCTACCAACTACTTGTGCATCTGAAAACCCTGCTCCTGTTTTACCGAACCCCATATGCCAAGGCACTCCACAACAGCAAGAGCAATGCTTGGTGGTTGCTGATGAGACAACAGCACGTGCTTACAATATTGTAAAATAAACAAACTGCAGTGCAAAACATTTTATCCAAAAATCCTTGCTTTTGCATATTAGAAAAAGGTTTTGCAGTGATTTTAAATTGCCCATCCCAAGGCATTCTGATTCCTCTTCCCCTGATTTGACTCCTCCCCTAACAAGTCTTACACAGTCTCCTCCCGCATGCCGGGATGTCTCCCATATCCCTAGGCAAGGACTCCTCAGTCTGTGATGTGCTGCAGAGAGCTGCTGCCAGGGCCCATGGCTTTTACATCTTTGGTTTGCAGTTGCTTCAGTGATGTAGAGACACCATCTACCAATTACACCCAGGAGGCCAGGTGACTTGGGATGAAGCCTGGAGTCAGAATTCTGGGCTAACTCTGGGTGTAAGCCATAACTACACCATAACGAATGCATCTATAAAAGAGGTAACCAGGAATTGCTATTCAGGTCTAAATTAATATTTTTAAAGAAGAACTGATTTTTTTTGTGAACATAGATTTGTTCAAAAAAAATTATAGATATTTAGGGTCAGTTTTTTAAAGTACTGGCGTGCACTGAATTTCAACACCTTGCAAACGGCGTTAGGTGCATAGCTCCTAACAATTACTGCAGTCTTAGGTATCCAAGCGCTATGAAAAACCCTGACAGGTACTTGCCTGCGTCTTTGAAAATCTGTAAAAAAAAATCTGATTGTGAGTGATTCAAACCCCCTTAGGTGTAACAGTGTTCAGTGGAATTTCACCTAAATAACTTTGAAATGACAGCCTTCCTCTGCAAAGGATCAGCCCTCAGAGATGTACAAGTGTTTATTGACTGCTTACATATTGAAAGTAATTTTTAAAAATATGTAAAAATATAAATATCTCATATCTATCTCTAAATGTGTCAACCAAATGGAAGTTTTCTGCACAAGAGTAATTTAGGGCCCCAAGACTGAGACTGTCCAAAATCCAGCAATACATTTTGCCACATTTCAATTTTAGGTACGATGCCAATAAAAATCAGAAACATTTTATGCAAGAGTAAATGGTAATGCATATCTTGCGTTTTTCTCTCAGCTGAACGATCCAGCCTCTGCAGAGCATTCAGACGTTCAGATTTTGCCTTCAGGTGGTACCTGTTTCTCTCTGAAGTGTTTGGCTCTGTGCACACTTACGTTCATTATTTTTCATGCACTCACAGTAGCACCACCTTTGAAATTTGAATACTGCCTGTCTCTCTCCAAGTCCCCCCCTTTTGTCTCCTTTCTTTTAGCCAATGACTTTGAAATCAATACTCAGCGCTGAAGCTGGTGCTGCTGACACGGCTTTATGTGAAGAGGGTTCTGTTGAGATATCTGCAAACCCCCGGTGTACAGTCCTACTTCAGCACAACCAGCTAAGGAGCGCTGCTGACACACAGACGACTGTTCGATATGCTCAGGCTGCTTTCACTACCTGGCATTATTTTATCTATCTACCTACCCATATCCCTATCATTTCTGTGTCTCTGAATCAATACCCACCTTTCCGTATTTATCTACTTTTCTGTCCTTTAAAAATTCCTCCCTGCAATCTCTTGACTCATTCATAAATTTTGGAAATTCTTAGGATTGCCTGCTTCTCCTAGCATTTTCGCTGTTTAATCCCCTTCGCCCTTCTGTTGCTGTTTTCTCATACTATTAAGTTACTTTTAGAACAACCACCCAGAAGATGAAGCTAATGGACTGCTGCAAAATGGCCTGAAGACAAAAACGGACTTTTTTTTATTCCTCCTCCCCCTAGAAATGGGATTAACAGTTCAGAAAAATTAATTCATTAAAAAGTACTAACTCCACCAGTTTAATGAAGTAGAAAGATAACCGAATGCAAATATTACATACAATCAGATCTTTTGGCTTTGAAAGGCATGGTATTGGTGAAGTCACTAAACAAATAAACAGTAAGGAGTAAGGAATTTTTTGAGCAAGAGTAATTCTACTGAATCAGAGCAGCAGTGAATAGAATATTATATTTCAAACATGTTCTAACTCCAAAGCTTGCCATCATGACAGTAGTTATCTGGAGCATACGTGACTAGCTACAGCTCTTCAGTAACTGTGATGTACTTATGAATTTTTCAACACAGATTTGAGAGCTCTAGTTTCCTTTGTTTGTGTATCCTTCCTGAGCTACTGGCACTACACAGAAATCCAGTAAGAATCACAGCCAAGCAGCAAGAAAATCCATGCATCTTCTTGTCCTGTGTTGTTACTAAAGAAACAAACAAAACCCGCATGAACAGTGGCAATCTGTCGTTCAAGAGGGATTTCTGCAAATACTCTTCATATGGGATGCTCTTCAAACCACAATTCCTTTTCCTGAGCTGCAGAGATGGAATCTAATTCACCATGGTTTCTTTTTTTTGACTCAAGAGACAGTACCTTTAAGCAGATCAAACAATTATATCATAAACATTACTATTTTCCTGATGTTCGTATATTGGAGATGACCCGAAAGGATAACCAAGATGTCAGCTTCTTCAAAACCCCATTTAAAATAGTCAAATGGATCATGAATTAAACTGTGACCTCACCAGTCAGACAAATGAACAATTCCTCCCTTAAGTAATCGCACTGGCTTCAAGCCCTCACAAACCAGATGATAACCCAAATTGAAGCAGACTCAGGATCTCATTCTGAGAAAACAGTGATGAATTTTCATTCATTGAGGCTCAGAGTTGTTAAAACATATTGCTGTACACTGTATTTAGTTTTGAGTTACACTTGTCTCCAATAAATAATCTCCTGTAATATATGCTTCAAGATATGTAGAATGGAACTAATTCTAAAACAAGCTTGGTAAAGGCAATTTAAGGTTTGTAACCTCAGTAACGGCGTCTACGATGCCTCCTGAAAACCTCGTTGCGTGTCCAACTGCAGACAACACAGATACTCTTTTTCGGCTTAGACCCGCCCAAGCAGAAAATAAGAAATCTACACATTGCTCAGCAAGCTTGTGAATTTGGCATAGTTAATTTCTACTATTACAGTATGCCTAAAATACAAATGGCTCATTTTTTATTATTTTTAACTGAAAAGTGAAGGAAAAGAGCATCATTACTTTTCCAGTTGCCATCTAGCTAGCTGCATTGCTTGGAACACAGGGCTCTTGGTACTGTTAAGCCAATGTCTCAATTTCTCATGGTTGCTGGAGCTGTAAAATATGTTGACTACTACTAATTTTGTTGCAGAACATTTTAACAAAATCTGGTATATTGAAACTACTATTACAAATACTCGACAGAAATTACACTGGCTGAGTTGTTTCATTTATTGTCCTCATTTAGCAGACTTCAAAAATGACAAAGAGCAGAATAAATCAACCCAAATATGAAGGCAGCACTGGAACTTGCAATTTGGTGGTGATACTCAATGAAATATAAATGGTAAAATGAGAGTTCTAAAGAAAATCAGCGTTGGCGGGGTTTGTCTATTTTAGCGGGTCCTTACCGAGGAAGTTTTGAAAAGCTTTGGAATAGGTACAAGGGTTTTCCACAGATAATGCTATATCAAGCTTTACTGAAATGAGAATGTAGGAAGCAAATGCCCAGACATCTTACCACAGCATCGCTGTCTGTAGTCAGCTAGCAGTTATGCGACAAACCAAAAATTTCTGATTTTCTTAGCTTTTTCACTTCAAATATTCATTCAGTGAAAAAAAAAATATAGAAACAATATTTAACTTATATCTATAGCACTCCTTCACCTGCATGATATAAGCTTTAGTATGTCAGATTTAATGATTATTTTCAATGAAGCTCTCTATTTTATTGAAGTTACAACCTACAACAGTATAATCTGGAATAAAAAGACATATTATGGGCCCTTCTAAGGTGACTGATTGAAACAGGTGAAGTGTACAGCTGTACCAGGCAACAAAAATAAGATCAAATATAGCCAGGTAAACCTAACTAAAAATTGCCCTTGCTTTTCAATGCCCTGAAAAAGCATTATAAATGGCACTAATCAAATACGGTATCATTTTAAGGAAGTGTATTAATAGCGGCATTGCTCTCAGCTTTCAGAGTCAAGATGAGGAGAGCTTTGAAATTTTCTGTATCTGTTAGTGCTCCTTGGAATGCAAATGAAAGAGCTCAGGCCTAAAAATTCCTTCACTCATTCCGACATGGAAACCTTGCCTTTCTGCTCTGGAGAACACCAGCGAAGAGTCACAATCTCTCAAATTTTTGCATGGCAGAATTGCATCTTCTAGTAATTTCAGCAGTCTCTTTAGATTATTAAGCTTACCAGGTCCACTGGTACCACTGAAGTATCAAACGCCCTTGGAGAATTCTCCATGAAAATCTTAATTACAAGTTTCTGAACACTAAACCCTCCAGAGCAATATTAAAAATGTGATCTTTACGAACCCTCACTTAAATTCACCAGTTAAATGCAAATTAAATTCACAAGTTGTTTTATAAAGAATGCAGGTCATTAAGATCTTAAAATTAGAGGAAACCAACAATAACAAAAAAGGTCTACTCTACAACAGCAGTGGTCCTCTAAGCAACTCAAAGCGCTTTAACAAGACCAGTCAATGAAGTAACAAGTGACCCCATGAAGGGAGAACAACTGTACCTTTTTAGAGATTCTCAAGTCTCAAACCATCTAAACCGCACTACAGTTTCAGATGGGTAATATAGAAAATGAAAATATTTGGCACTGAGCAGAAGTTGACATCTAAGAATAGGTCCTTTATAGAGATATCTGATCTGTTCAGAAGTCACTCAATTTCAAGATAAATCCCTTGGGAAGCCAAATCAGCACACTCATCAAAGCCATTATGCCTGTTGAAGTTGCCAAACTCCTTTCTGTCCCATTACACCCCGTGAACAGGAAGGACGAGAAGAACCTCAAGTTAGCCACTGGATTTTAATCTGCAGTCCCTGCTCCTAATCCTCACACACCGCACTAAAAGCAACTCCATTTCAAGGCACAAACATATTTTCTTTTTTCCAGCCTTGAACTCTTTCATTAAAAAGCTTTGATAGGGGTATTAAAAAGAATAACAATAGTCAATAAAAGCACCCAGCAGAGCATGCAAGAAATTGCAGTTTGTTTATGAGGACTAAAGTCCTAGATATTTAAAATTTTAAGCATCCTAATTACCTTGACCTTCACCCTAAACTCAGGTTTTACCTTCTGTCAGGCAAGAAACCTTCAAACCCACTCACCATCAAGTACCTGTTAAAAGAAGTGCCTCTCACAAATCAGGTTGCCTTTCCTTCCAAAGGGTATAGTTTTTCAACAGAGCTCCCTAACAGAACAAGTAATTGCTTTGCACCAGTCCTGTACCCATTTCTGAAAACACAAAGCTTACTGTTAGGCTATCATATACTTTATGTCCTGCACTTAAAAGATTGCTATTCAATTGTGATTGAGATCAAATACCAAATCCTAATGAGCTCTCTTTCCCTGGAACTATTCAGATACAAATTATGTATGGACATTATCTTTTTTCCCCCCATCATATTATCTTATTCTAAGTAATAAATGATTACTTGGAAAGGAGAAATAAGCATTTTCAAGTAAAACTGTATATTAACATCTGAGGACGGAGATTTTTCTTTTCTAAAGAAAGGTTGGGGAAAAAATACTAAATAAGGAACAATTCTTGCTTTTCCTCTGACATAATTCTTCAGAGGCCATGGGTTGCATCGTCTTTTTAAAGGGCAAAAAGTATAAACATATCTACTTAATAGTAAAATTTTTATCTTTGAGAATATTACTGAGGGAAGCAATTTCAGAAAAAGCAGTTTCTGCCACAGCAGAGGTTAAAAATAGCCACAAAATACTATACAGATGGCTCAACAGATCTGTGCAGAGACACAGATTAGTCTACCTCTAGGACACTGCTCTTTTTGATAGGCATACCTTCAGATACAAGTAGAAGAACAAAAATTGCGACAGTGAAGAATAAGATTCTTTTTCTCAAAACTCTCGGTGTCATTTTATAACGCTACATTGAGCTCTACTGCAGCTTTTGAAAACTGAGGGTTTCACTCTGCATACAAAATCTGAACAAAGAGCAAGACAAAGCCATGGTGGCACATTATAATGGCAGCCTCCTACTGCAAACACCTCCTCACTCTGTCAAGAAGGAAAAAAGAAAGAGAAAAAAAACACCCACAAAGTTTAACCAGAGACAAACCCTTGGGATATAAATGCTTTTGGTTTTTCCCTCTCTCTTTTCCTCCTCCATGTTGAAGACTCCTAGATACCCAAGAGACTGGAGACCTTGGTCCAATGCTTTCAAGCCTTGTAAAGAGAGTTTTGGTACCAAAACTTGGTACCAATACTTGTCTTCTCAGCTAGAACAAAGTGCTCAGAGTAGGTAAGGAAACAGAATTTCCTTTCTATCTCCCATCTTAAAAGTTACCTCTCTTCAGCAAGTGAGCTTGAGCTATCATCTTTGTTGGTTTATATCTTTCTAATATGATTGAGAATTTGCATAAAAAATAATTCCCTTTCAATCCCCCCAAAGAAATGAAGCTTGGTCTTAATACAAACGAAGCATACAAGGCACAGCTGTGATGGGCAGTTGGCCATTTCATGAGGATTACCACTGATGCTCTAAAAAAGGGAATTTAGGGCACTGGTTTGTGAGCAGCTAAAAAATAAACAATGTGTTTAGCCAAAACCTCAGCTACAGTAAGTCAGAAATGACAGTGACTGAGAAACATCAGTAAAAAATCTTAAATTTAAGTGGAAGAATGGTATCAAATACCAAATTTGAAAAAACTACATAAAATGACAGGATGCTCTCTGCTGCTGAGGGATCAGTGCCTATGAACTTCAGCACACCAGATCCTCACTTCTCTTAAATATGTCATTATGATTAGATATGTCATATGATTAGATAACGAGTTCTTGATTATGATTTACGTTTGCTTAGATTTATGTTTGCTTGGGCCTTTCACCCAAGATTTCATGCTGTTCTTTGCCATCCCTAAAAGCTGTAGGTTGAGAAAAACAGAGACTGAACTCACTCAGGTGGATTTAGCACACATCACACTGCACACAAGATGTTCAGGAAGCCACACGCATACCAGTCAATGCTGTACAGGCTGCAGAAGAGCATCCTCTCTTTTCCAAAGCCTTTTGACTGACAACGCACCTTCGTCAGGATTTCTTCAGGCATAAGGAGGAGAGAACAACAATCTACTTCTCAATAAGTAACTGGCAAAAGCCACTAGGTTAAATACTGACTACCACAAACATACAATTTCATACATCACGTAGCATAGCTTGGTTTCAAGGAACTAAATTTCATCCCTGAACTTGAACATTATGAAGTTCATTTTTGGGTGGGTTTTTTAAAATATTATTATAAAACAGCTGAATAGCTCTTGAAAGGTCTTGGGAGGTACTCTGGGGCTTGCTAACCATTGCTGCAATGTAAGAAATATTTTCTTCTGAAAACCTAAAGGTTAACACTGTGACTCCAAGTCACATGATACTTTTATAAACATATCTATGACAGTTGAAAAAAGAAAAAAGATTTTTTTTCATACTAATTAACTTTGAACCTGACTGAACTAGCCATTTTACAATTGGAAACAGCCTCGCTGATTACTGCGCACAAGACAGGCACTAAATGCAAAACCTCTACAGCAAGGAACTGAATTTATTATGGAATTACCAGAATGGAATAAGTGCTTTGAATTATTTATTTTCCACTAACCATTCAAAGAGAAGAACCTGAATGAGGCAAAATCCAATAAGCAAACCCATGATTTATGGATGAAGCAAACCACATTAAATCCGAGTTTATGGCATATTGTACTCTAAGAAAAAAAGTTTGTTAACAACTGAAACAACAGGAAGAGTGCAAAGGGATGCTCATAACGAAAGAAATCTCGATTTCACCTATCTCTCAGTAGATTTAGAAAAAAAAATACGTAGTAAAAATATCAATTCCAGAATCAAGAAAAAAAAAAAGTAAACGAAGTTACCTGTCGAAATTAGCTTTTTTCCTGTCGCAAATACAACGAAGGTTTTATAATTACCGTAATCACAACTGAAAATTTACCTTTGTATTTGTTGACCAGCAAAAGCTTCCAGCTTGCAATTAAGAACCCAACCAACCAACCAACCAACCAAGCAGACACGGGGCCTGAACCAAAGCGGTACCTACCCCTGCCACGCCAGAGCCGCCCTCACAGGTACAGCCGTGATCCCTCCTCACGCTTCGCATCTGCTGGAGAGACCGGCACAACCGGACACCACCAGCAACAGCAGCCGCAGACTCCAGAAGGCGAAGTACCTGCCCACATCTGTAAAATCACCTGTACAGCAACTGGAAACAACAAACCAGCACCCTTTCTCAAGGAGAAAAAACTTTCCCGCCAGGGGAGCGGCTGGCAGAGACCGGGCCGGGGGGGAGGTGG
>VWZZ01007508.1:127531-220014 GCA_013399095.1 Psophia crepitans | reverse complement strand
CGGCGGCTTCCCCCACCCCCGGTGAAGGGGAGCTCAGTCAGCCCCGCCCGTTCTCGCTGCTCCCGCGGAGCGGGCACCGGCCGAGGGCGGGAAGATCTGTGCGGGACCCTCGAGGGGGAGTGCGGCCCCGCCCCGCCCCAGGATCCGGCAGCGGGCGGGTTTTATATTCCCGTCGCCTTCCTGGGCCCCTGTCTCTCTTTACAAGACATGAGGTTTTACAGGTGAGCTAAAGGCACGGTGAGTGTGACTCTCACCTTTAGGGGGTAACAGAGGCGTTGGCACCCGGGCGCTGAGTTCAGTTTGTATTTCAGCCCCTCTGTCCCTGTCCTCGCACAATAAACCTGTGTTGCATCACCAGCTGCTTTTTTTCATGTAGGTTACAAAAGTTACAGACTTCATCTGTCTGAAGATAGCTTTTTACAAAGAACCCCACTAACCTGCCCGTTCGAGGCCTGATGCAGCCCATTTCCATGCTATTTGCTGTCATTTCCCTTTTCTCCAGTGCGTGCCAAGAGGCCCGTTCCATATGATAAAGAGACTCAAATCCATAAGGCTTTAATTTCTTTCCCCATCTCCCTCCACTCATGTTACTCTCTCTGGATTCTGGCTAAGTTTCACAATAGTATCATTCAGCTCCTGTAGAATGTCTTGTTTTTAATTTTTCTACCACAATAATCTGTTTTTCCAATCCTCCTAAATTCAGCCGGTCCGATAGTCCAGCCTGTGTCTAGCAGTACCTACCTCCACATCTCCATTTAGGGATACACACATTATTTACTTGGCAGAAGTTAATTAAACAACCTATTGTAACCTGTGCAGCTGGTGGCAAAATCTGCGTCGTTCCTTCAAAGTTTGTGGCTCCATTTGTGTGCCAGAAGATGCACTAGACATTTCCTCCAACAGCAAAGCGAAGTTAGAACTCTCTCGCAGCCGACTGGGATTTGTAGTATACCATCTGCTTAAAAAACTCGCATGGTTGCCACCCCTTACTACAGGCCAGTCTGTACTATGAAGTTTTACTACTTTGCCTGTATCAGTTTAGTTAAACAATCGCAACAGACAGGCACTTTTTTTGTATGTGTGTGTGTGTGTAAGCATGTTTTTCCACTATGAAAACATACTAAACAGCCATATATAAACCAATACGTCCATACCAGGGATCTTACGGGTAGATAAATAAAATAAAAATTGCATCCTTACTGGGGAAGTATTCTCCAGCACTTTTCTCTAAAGTATGTCAGAAATCGCTCTTAAGTGAGGCACAGCTGACATATCCAGCTGTTACCGTAAGGGGAAAAAAAACCCCTCAACTTACCTCCTCAGGATAGCTGACCAAATTTTAGTTTTGTTTGGAACATTTGCAGGTGGTTTGTTGTCAGTTAGTTCTGGAAAAGATGCAGAAGCTACGGTGCTGTGAAGACATCATCCTACTCATTTGTCAGTCTCCAGCGGCTTTCTGCACACTGAAGGTAATAGATGAGGCATTCCTCTGCACTCCTGCGATTTCAGGAAAACTGCTGGGAGTAGCTCTTTCCTGCTGAGAGACAGCACTATAGATGTTGCTCAGCAGAATAAGGCAAGTGGAGGCCGGCCAGACCGGCTCTTGTTGATCAACAAATGCTGGAAAACCAGGAGGGAGCCAAAAGAAGAGGTGGAATCAAGTGCTTGTTGTTTACTTTCAAGCTGTAGTGAAGATGTTAGGATGGTTAAGGAGGGATTAAAACTGAAATCTATACCCAGGCAGCTGCAAGTCATCGGAGGAAAAAAGCATGATACAAACTATAAACTTAGTAATCGTACGTAGTGTGCAAACAGCAAACGTAGCTCTTTCACTGTAGTGATCTAAACTTGTGTAAGGTTCTAGACCAGAGCTATTTCTCTGAGAGACCTTGGCTGACACCTTTGACTCGCAGGTGAAGGAGAAGAGCAGCATACATTCCGCTCCCTTTCATACCGGAGGAAAAGAAGAGAGGCCTGTTATCTGCTCTCTCATGATAATAATCTACAAAACGCGGAGGAGAAGAAAAGGTGCTGGTAAGTAAAATTACAGTCTAAAGAGATTCTCTCACACACTCTTGGAAGAGAGGCTGTCAGCTACCTGGCACTGAGGGTCATCCATCTAACTTCTGGTCCATAGTCCTCCATGGAGAGTTACAGAACTCCTGAATTCAAACAGATTTATCCAACCCTATTAGCGCACAGAACAACAGAGACAGAAAGCCAGGCTACACTAGTGCTCAGAAACCCAGCAGAAGAGTTAAATTCTGAGGACAGAAATGAGTTATTTTTCTACTTGTTTCTTAATAATAAAGCTATTTTTAGCAGTAGGTAGCACATACACACGAGACTACAGATACGACAGCTGGGGGTAAGATCCACAAAGAGAAGAAAAAACATCTCTACAAAGGTGTTTTAAATTAAATCCTTCACACTGTCAACTAAGTTTCATAATATTAAAATATGATAATATGAGAATCTGGAAAGCTAATTCTTTGGCAAACATGGAGAGATTAGTCCGGTGTAACAGTACTTTCAGAGTGCAGACAGCAGAACAATTAAAAACTGACGGCTAAGATACATAGGAAATGCATACATTCTTAAGCTTCATACACACAAGCTACATTGGCTCTGAAGCTTATTAAAATGAAAACCAATCTTCGCACACACTGTTTAATGAATGTCTTTGGAAATCATTAGTTATATAAAGCTAAGTCTCACATTATCCCTTCTATAACATTTTATAAACCTTTTCTAAAATAGATCAAGAGTTAGTGAAGAGATCTGGATCAAACAGAACTAGACTTAAACCTTATATCTCTACAGGTCAAGAGAACCAAAATCATGACTCAAAATCTTAAGGTGGATGTACCCGCACATCTGCCTGAGTTATTGCTCAGGTTTGAGGTATTCAGTTTTGACATTAAGATTAACCCCGTGTTATAGAAATACATGCTTTTTCATGAGATAGAGTCTTTGTGAGGAGAGTTTAGAAAGTAAGATTTGCTATTTTGGTCTCGCTTCATAATAATGTGTGTAGCTCTATGCATATCTGTATTATTTGAGATCAGTAAAAATTTTGCCTGATAAGAACAGGAGGACCGAGTCTCTAGATTTACTTTCTATCAGGAAGTTGTTTTACTAGTAAAACAGGCTCAGAGACAGATATGTTTTAAATTAAATTCTGTACTTCCATAGTGCTTTTCAGAAAGTCACATGAAATAGAACCTTAAATTAAAACCTAATTATCCTGTGATAAGTGGCATATACCAATTATTTCGTTAAGAAATATAGTCATCTCAAAAGTTAATTATAGCCAGCTGTTAACTATTGCCCAGAAAGAAAACCAAACTTCCTCAATAAGAGTGAAAAAATCTGCGCCTGCAAAAGCCCGTACATCAATGCAGGCTGAACAGCAGCTGTGATGGGAAGGACCTGAAGGTTATGGGAAACATCGACTTGAATACCAGCCAGCTCTACACTTCATCACAAGTAAGGCAAAGCCTAGGGGAAATGTAGCCAGCAGATCAAAGAGTTATTAATCCCCTTTACTTGGCATAACTGTAGCTGCACCTGCAATTTTGCGTCTAGCTTTCCTGCTTCACATCCTCTCGTTTCAGGAAAGTGATGTAAAACTGGAGAAGGTCCATAGAAGGGCTACCCAAGACAGTCAGGGTCTACAATATATAAACTGTGAGAAGTTAAAGAAATTGGGTTCATTTAATCTGAAAAATAAACTAAGGAGTTCCAGCAGCCTACAACTACTTGAAAGGCACTTACAAAGTTGGCAGTGCCAGACTCTTTTCAATGCTAAGTGATCTGATTAGTGACAACAGCCACACGTGGCATGTGAGGTTCAGACTGGACACTAAGAATAAGTTTTTACAGCATTGGTAACGTATGGCCAGAACAGGTTATCCACCAAGTAGTGAAACATCTATCCTAGGAGGATTTCAAAATTTGCCTTGATCAAGCTATGTCTGATCCAGTTTGGAGATGGCAATGGTAAAGCTTCAGAACAGGAGGTTGGATTGGATGACCTTCAATGGTTATAATATAGGACGTAAGAAAAAGCAAATGCCAGGGAGCCGAAGCCAGATTAAATCAAGCCAAGAGGTAGACACACAATTTTGAATTGTTATTAAAACAAACTATAAAGTTATGTTATTTTTTCATAGCTGTGATGAACGATTTGGTTGAATATATGCTTATGCAGCTTGTCAAAGCACAAAATAGCAAGATGATATTAAATGGCCTGCATTATAAACTCAAAATGAAATGTCCCTTCTCAAACATATCAATTTCTAAATTTCTCTCAAAGTACAATTTCTAAACAATTTGCAAGAAGACTTTTTAGATCAGGGTGATTCCTTGGTCTAAAATACCTGAGTGAGGGGACTAAATGTTTACAGCAGCACCCAAAATTACTGATTTTCTATCCATTTTTATGTAATATATTTAAACACTATGAAAAATTGATGTTTATGGAATCATTGAGTCCACCTCTTGCAAGGAGGGCAGTTCTGTCCTATTTAAAGCTCTGCAATGCAAAATGCATCTTGTTCAATATTCGCAGTAGAACTGTTTGCAAATGTCCTGATCTTACTGAAAACAACAGGAATTTTGCCATCGACAGTAGCACGACGAGGAGGTCCTTCATTAGCTCTGATAAAGCTGTCAGTCACTATGGAGAAGGTCTAAGAAAGCAGATTGCAGAACCTGCTAAAGTATGTGGTAGATGAATTGAAAAATTGAACGTTTCCATAAAGATTTTACTTTGTGTTGCTAAGACACTAACCCTTGAAATCTTACTGATTTCCATATTTTAATATTTCATTTATCTGGTAATTTAAGAGATCTTTTCTCTTTGGCTGTATAGAATTCTCTTATATCCATTGAATTAACTGTGTTTTCTGACCGATGCCAAGCGTTTGGACCTCGGTTCTGTTGCTCACTGTAATTGCATGCTTATTTGTAAGCTTGTGTTGTACAGATTCATGTTTATGTCCTAATCATCTCCCTAATAGAGTTATTTTTCCCATTTTGGCTCTAATTTGTCCAGCTAACATGAGAAACAAAAGAACTTACCGTTTGTATGTTTAGGAAAATTTAATTTTGCTCTGCAAAAAGGTCCAATTTTGTTCTAAAATGTTTGGGTCAAAATGCCAAACTAGAATTCTAAGGAGTTCAGCATTCCTGTGGCTGGTATACACTGGAATCTTTAGAACAGAGCTGTACAGAAATGAAAAGATGGTGAAATATTGGTTTGCTAAAAAAATCCTTCTATAATAACGCAAAGAGATTATAAATGTCTCTAATGTCAAGAAACAGGTGAAACAAGCGAAGAGGAAAAAACAGAATTATAATAGCAGCATCCAATATACGCATCTAGCCAAATTTCCCAGGCAGACAACCTGCTACACAGTCATATTTTTATTTTCGATTATGCATCTCAGTTGTCTAATTTTACATTTTATCTGAAGCAAATGGCAAGAAAGATTATTGTTATCCAGCTCTGCAGTACTAGTTACTAACCTGCTACAGTATAATCCTGTTTCTGATTAGCCACCTAATTTGTCAAATAAAGAAGAAAATAATCAGATGAACTAAACAAAGCAAAACAAAAAAAATCACTACCAATGATGAGATCATCTATCATTTAATCTCCATTTCCACTGTATAGACCTATTCTGCAAATCTGTGCATCTTGCCTTTCGTACTGTGTTCTCAGTGCAGGATCCTCAAGAAACAAGATGTTAACATAGTCCTTAGCTGTATAGTCTATATTTACAGTTAAATCATTTAGGTATTTGATCCTGGATTTGCTACTGATTTACTATCAGCTCCTTGGTTTAGAGATTAAACCTCTGTTACTGCTTAGTACATTACTGATTTCTGATAGCCAAATCTTTCATCACTTCCAAGGTAGTTCCGTTTTGAACCTTTTAGTTGTTACTATTTGGATTTCTTTGGCCACATACCTGCTCTTTTTTTCCAACTACATTTTTTACCCCCTCTCCCACACACACGCAAAAGAAACAACCCCAAGAAATGGCACCTTACAAACTACTGAAAAGCAAAATGGGGGAGAAATAAACACAGGAACAATGAGCGTGAGCAGCCACTTGCTATGTATGTGTATAAAACCTCTACCTGCGTATCATTTGGCTATTTCTACACATATCAAGATGGAAACAGTATGGCAACAGTCCATGAGGGAGATGGGAAATTAACTGATACGGTTCATTCAGGAATGACAGTCTTTCCTGCTACACATTTCTTTACAGAACTCAGAACAGCAAAGGCCAAGCCCGCAGGTGGAAGGCCTAGGATTTCAGTAATACAAACAGAACAGTTCAGCAAAACCATTAGAATGTCCTCTTGGCAGCAGCTAGGACAGTAACCTAATGTCACCACACAGCAGTATCAGACTTTTCCTTTCCAACTCCTGTGAAACACTGACGTTCAGGTACAGTAATTGTACTTTTAAATGTGTCTCATAGCATGCCTGCATTCCTTGTCAGCCAACGTGCCATGTTCCAGAGCAAAAGGAACCACTGAGAATTTCTTCTAAGATGCCCTTATCTTCATTGCATCAATGAAATCATAACAAGGTGTTTCAATTAGCATCCTCACAGAAATGCCTCTCTTCAGCATCATGCTTACATGCAGCTTTGGCCTGATTTCCTCTGGCCTGATGAGTTCCTTCATGGCTGTGTAACCCCACGCTGGGTACCGTGCCCTCATTCCAGCTCTCCGCTAGATGTATGGCGTGTATTTTCTCTGACAACGGCATCTGAGAGCAGATCGATGTCAAACGTGTGAGCTGCAAGCCCACACACGTATTTACCATGCATCAATCACCTCCCCATCATTTTGGAAGAGACATACTGAGATGGGTTATCCCATCCCACAGAATTTTGCATTCCACCACCACAGAACTTGCTTACTTGGCTACACCAGGTGAAGTCCCACCAGACTCATGCCTCCTAGCGTTAGGGCTATAGACCATGTTTTGCAGAGAAATGAGCATGGTGCCATCTGGCCTAGCGATCCTATATTCTGACCTGGGAAGAACTATACCCTTCCACAACAAGAAGATAAGTAACAGTAATGTTGCAGATGCTTTTTTATGAAATTGATTTGCGTGTCCTTGGCATCACACTCAAATGCAATAATGTGGGCTTTAAAAAAAAAAAGAAAAAAAGAAAAAAGGCTTTTTTTCTTTTTATTATAGAGCAAAAGTACAGTGGTTTGTTCCGTTGCTATCTTATGTACATTTTCAAAATATTTAAGACTGATGAAAAAATGGGGTAGGAATTTCAAATGTAATATATCTGTGATCAAAAATTGCTTTTAATTTGGTCATGATTTATCTCTGAAAATTTCAAATAATAGTAAAAGCTTATGTATTTCTGTTTTAAAGTGTCACAAAGAAAAAAATGTTTCAGAGTTTAAATATTCTCTTGTTTAATTTGCAACCCAGAACGTCGAAGTAATGCAGTGCTACATGTTACAGGAGGAAAAATTAAACGTCATGAAGTGGATGATGGGAGAGGAGCACTTTCCTCATGTCTACAAACACCACGCTGATTTAATGGCACTGTCATAGGCTCCAGATGAGCTAAAAGGACTCAAGTCAAATAAGCTGTGAATGTTTTGAAAGATTCATTTTAAAAGATATCTAGATTACACTTAATTTCTGTGCATACACGGGTAATCTATTAGTCTGTAAAAACATGGCTTACCCTCAGAAGATACCTTTATTTCTATGCTTCTTACGTGAGCCAAGTGAACTCACTGCAGACAGAATATTTGTACATTACTCGTATTCTGGACAAAGAGTAATTACGTGCCAAATGCTGTCAAAAAACCCTCTTGGAATGTGTAGTATATACTGTTAAAGAATAACAAACAAGAGTATGAATGCTGAGACTTGTGGACTATTCACCAGAAACACCTGCAAAACCAGACTCTAAATCAGGGTTAACCAAAACAACAGAATTCTTTTTATTTTTTCTCCTCCTCCAATTTAAATTCTTTTTTTCAGTTCCAGGCAGTCTTCTGTTTCTCTAGTTTTCTTATCTGAATCTTTTGCATTTAAAAAATGTCATACGTAGGAAAAGGGAGTTGCGCATGGCCACAGAAACAACACAAAAATGCAGTTAGCTTCATGTACTTTAGGTGAATTTTCTACGCTATTACAGTGAAATACAGGTTTTGTCTGAAGAGGGTATTGCTAGCTTAACTTTCTCTTTTTCCCTCTTTTTCAAAATGAAAATTGGAGAAGTTGTGAAAGCATACAAATATCAGTGCAAAGGATTTATTTTAATACTGTTTTCCTGAGAGAAGGATGGCATTTTTCTTCTAGCTTTCATAATAGGTGGAAAGGCATAGAGCACGTTTAACATGACATTCTTCAAAGAAAACACTAAGCGAAGAATCTGTTCTACCTCCCTTCCTCTCAGTTTTTCCCCCTAAGGTATCTATGCAAGAAGCATAGATATATGACATGGGGTCAGAACATGAAGGAACACATGCAAGTACTGTCCATATGTCTCTACATAACCTACAGACTTTATACAGGACGTAAAGTACGAAAGGCATTCCCGCAGGCTCCTAGGGTGGGTGAGGGGACCAGCTTGCTGCCAGGACCCACCCTGGGGAAGAGAGACTTTCCAAGTTTGTCTGGCTTCAGCAGAGGAATAGGGATAACGGATGCTCCTTCCCAAACCCACTTTCTACACCTTGAGTTGCTAAGTCTGTTGGGAAATCTGTTACTGCATTGTTTTATAGTTACTAGCTTTTGAGGTGGCAGCGGGGGGGGGTTGGTGGAGAAGTGTAAGAAAGTTTAAGAAATTTGGAGTTCAAGATTAGAATAAAAGTTAATAAGCCTTTTGTCTTTGCTACGAACAGCTAGCTACATTTCAGTTTACACAAATGACACAATGATTTAATTTACATAGAGCCACCGAATAACTGATTCTATCGTCTGTTTAAATTCACACCAAGTTCCATCTTGCTTCATCCCACTGGCTACCTTCGTTTATGCTGCCTTGCAGGCCCGAATTAACAGAAAGCACTCTATGTAAAATCTTCACTTTAAGTACAACAGGTTATTCACTTTTCAGTTGGTTAGACAGCTTGGGACTTTGTATTTCCAAATCCATTTTTGAAAGCGTTTCATATAAAATAAATCTAATAGCTATTCAGTACCTGTTTCCAAACAACCTGAAAAAAAGGCTGATGATTTTCAGTCAAAGTGGAATAGCACGCTATGGAATTTCATTTATTTTACTTAGTAAGATGGGTTGTCCCGTCTTACACAGACTCCACCACCTCCCTGGGCAACCTGTTCCAATGCCCGACCACCCTTTCCGAGAAGAAATTTCTCCTCATCTCCAACCTGAACCTCCCCTGGCGCAACTTGCAGCCGTTCCCCCTTGTCCTGTCCCTAGTTATCTGCGAGAAGAGGCCAACCCCCAGCTCACCACAACTCCCTTTCAGGTAGTTGTAGAGGGCAATAAGGTCTCCCTTGAGCCTCCCCTTCTCCAGACTAAACAGTCAGGCGGGACTGCCGCGAGATTGGAAGGACAGGACCTAGCTGGTTTAAACTGTCCAGGGAAATTCTACTCAATGCGAGTTGGTCACAGAAGTCTCCAAAGTGCCATAGGAGTTTGAACAGTCCCAGTTCCCTCAGCTGCTCCTCATGAGACTTGTGCTCCAGACCAAGCCCCCCAGCTGATGTCTAACCGCCTGGAGCAGCAGGGTGCAGCGGGTCAGTCTGTGCGCCAAAGGTCTGCGCACCACATGTGCAATTTTTTTTTTGTAAATAATTCATTGAGATCACTAATCAGTCACGCACGGCTATTTATGGTTCTATCTGCATTGTAGCAGCGACATCCACTGGCCAATGCCAAGGGCACCGGGCTGTCTCGCACTGAATGGGCCCGTGTTCACCTGACAGGGACTTTAAATACCTAAACAGATTTATACAGGATTAAAATAAACACAGTTGTTCCATGGCCAGTGAAACGTGGAGTGTTTGGTACTGTAATACCAAACATTTTCATTTAAGCCTGGTCCCCTCAGGTAAGGAGATAAAACTAAAGTAAAACTAAAAAGTAGAACTAAACCAAACAGAACAGCAAAACAACCCCACCTAGTCTGAAAAGAAATATTTGTCACAAAAAAAAGTAACTATGAGCAGATATTTATTTATTCTGAGGACATCTGCTTTTCTGTCATTCGGTCTCTGAGAGAATAATAACAATGTAGAATTTCTTGGCATGTTAGACTTGAACTCCGTTCTGGATATTGCAAAAAAGAGATTCCCTTTTTATAAGGGCAAATTTATACCAGTGATAAAGATGGTATCATAACAATATAACAATAGCAGCACATAGCAGTATAATAATACCAGCATGATATGGAACAGTGTGAACAAGTCATGTATCTGTTGTAGAAAGAGTGAGGAGCAGAGGAAATACACCTTGTCGAAGATCAGCTGGTGCTTTAAGCTTAGGAAGTTGCGAGATGACCACCCTTCAAGAAAGTCAGGAGTGAACTGCACGAAAAATTAGGTAAAGTAAAATTTAGAGAAAAAAGGATTAAAAATCCATTTCCTGTTTGGTGATGGCTCACGGCGAGATTAAATGTAAAAGGAGCAAAAAGAAAGAACATGCACATAAAGAGCAGTATACAGACGTATTTGTGTTCTGAAAGGAATGTTCAGAGAACTAATCTGACTTCTCGACTAGCACTGTCAAGAATGGTTAAGCAGAGTTAAAAGCTTTCACTGTTCCTTTAAAAATACTCTCTGGCATCTTTTTCTTTTACTTTTTTTTTTTCTTTCCCGCCAATAGAAAAATCACAGCATACTTTATGGAAACTGTCTATCCTGTTAGGAATGTACACAAATAAAGACAATCCCTATTGCTACGAACATTGTGTATCTGGACCTCTTCTCTGGACTTAAAAAGGAGGACCACCCTAGTGACATGTGGCAGGAAAAAAGGTAATAACATAAATCAGTTAATCTCAGTGTTGATGAATTGTTCTGCAGGAAAGGAGTTGCAACAGGGAAACTGTTTATGCTGCGAAAAGGAGCCTGTGTTCACCAAAAGGAGCAGCACACGGGAATGGGAGCTAAGCGAGGAATGTGGGCTTGGATGGTTGAACTTTGTTCTGACTTCCATTTCTGTCCTGTCAGCGCTGGAGAAATACAGCGAGCAAACCAGCGCTCAGGTATGGTGGGAGGAAAATGCCCACTGATATCCCTCTGAAACAACTGGGGTTTTTGATTATGAGGCACTTGTCATTTTTATGTGACTGTTTTTGTCTGGGATGCAGATTTTAGGAGAGGCATCGGGAAGGGGAAGCCTGCTGCATCTTCCCAGAGAGCCTTAGATTTATTCCAGATAAATCAGCTAATTATTTGAGTTATTTGTGCCATGGGGTTCTTTCAGTGTAAACAGACTCAAGCATGAGTGATAAAAACATCAACCCATTCAGAAAACAGGTGCCAGCTACAGATCTTCCTTTCCAGGGGACAGCTCACACTTCCCCTCTGCTCCTGCAGCTTCACCAACCTAGCACCTAGAGCATTTTACACACAGAGATGGATTTATTCTCAAAACCAGGTAAGAGACAGGTGTTGAAGCAGCCCATGAAATAGATTGACGTAGCCTCCCTGACAGGCCTGGAAGGGGAGGACTACATGGATGCCACAGAGGCAGCATGGCATAACCTGGGCACAGATTTTCCCACTGCTAGGTGGGCTGGAAGTAGACCATCACTTGCAGAAGGCAGGGGCTGGTAGGAACTACTCCACCCTTCACCAAGGAGCCCTGATTTGATTTCCTTATATAGCTTCATTTAAATACACTGAACCATTGGTTCTTGGTTTTCAACCACAGGTTTGTATTTTGAAAAACACACCAGCAGGTGAAAATATGAGCTTTTTTTTTTTTTTTCTTTAAACAGAAGCTGCTGAAGACAGAAATCACAACCAAGAATGATGAAAATAATCCAGTTACAAGTAATTGCAAGGAGCAACTTAAACTCATACAGTCACAATCCATGATTTTTTCCCTCTAGGAATCAACAGTGCTAAGGTTATCCCTATTTTAACAAGCAGTGGAGTGAGAGACACAAGATATTAAGGATACTACAGTTTTCCAAGAAACACAAACATTTAATTTCTATGCCTTCCTTGCCTTGGATCCATCTGTCAGCACCCTGCCCACACTTGGGCATTCAGTCCCAGGTTTTCCTCCCCTTTTCCCTGGTTATCAATGGAACTGCATCTACCAGCACCAAGCAGACATGAGTCTCATGATATACATTCTTCTAGAAAGCATAAGAAATAATTCAAATCTCTGCTTCCCCCCAGCCCATTTCACACCAATTAAATATTTATGTGACCACAGCAGAAGGTATTCAATGATATGTGACTTCAACTGAGTGAAAATTGCTGCTATGATAAATACTTCAAAAATTATATCAACTAGTGCTTCCCAGAACAGCTCCAGTAAGTTAAAAAGGAAATATCTGGTACATAGGAGACACCTGGAACTTGGGAGGTTTACACTGCACTATATGCTCTGAGACAGGGCACTCAGTGAAGCTTTTAAGATCACTATGCTGCTCTCCTGCTATCACAGACAGCTACAACAGCTTCTACATTTTTCTTTTCCCAGCCTACGACCTACCAGTTGCTTCGCTGAAGCAGGAACGCATGTGTGTACATGCCAGAAGCATTAGAACGGTTTCCTGAGGAGCTGTGCTCGGTGTGAGTTACGTTCAACCCAGGGTCTGTGTAAACACATTGGCAGCGCCAGGCTCCAGCAGTAAAACTGGGGGGTTGCCCACTTGCAGGGCTGGGGCTGACCTGGATGTGTTACTCACAGAAGTGGAAACCGGGGCAGAAACTCAGCTGGATTCGGGCCATAGGTAGTGCTGGGAGGATCAGCACATTCTGAAAGGAAGTTCACTTACTTTTTCAATCGAGTTATTGGTAACATCTTTGCAAAAATCTTCCTTGCATCTCTCCGATGCCACTTTCCCTGTTAATGTCTACAAAAAGATAGACACATTTTGTTTAGAGAATACGTTAATGCCAAAGACAGCTTTTAAGGGACTGCCTTCATTCCACCGCAAGTAACATCCTCTGTCCATCCCCTGTCTCCAGAGCAACGCTCTCGCTGTTTAAACACTCCTAAAAGCCACATCAGTGGAGACACTGAGTGCAAAGGATGGGACAGCGGGACGTTCTGGTTCATCTGTAGAAATAGTCAGGCTGGACAGGCTGATACTGCTGCAGGACTTGCCAAGCATACAGTTCTTACTTGTTACTTGCCAACCGTCTATGACATCCCTATACCAGGGTGACTGCGGATATAGCAGTAGTCCAGCCCATTGCCATGAGAAACAAGGATGCCATCCCGGCTCTACTGCAGCTGACAAAGGTAGACTTACAGAATTTTACCTGTCTATACAAATATATGCTGATGTTGTGCTTCAAATTCCTTTCGCTTATAGAGCTATGTAAAATTTCAGAAGTTCAATGTCTTCGTTTGCCTTTGGGAAAATTCGTGCATTTAGTTTTGTGCAAGAAGTTGTAGATGCATGAAAAAACCAGTGCTATTCATAAAGCACAAGGCAGGGTTTTTAAACAGCTATGTTCATGCACTAAGAAGCTAAAATGTAGTAAATGGTTGTGAATGACGAAGTCCACGCTCCAAAGTGCAATAATCTTAAAACTACAGACTACATCTGGCTAATCTTGTTGCTAAGGTCAGCTCCACTCATGACAATACCCAGCAAGTCGCCATTTGTACGCATCATACGCTTACACCCACCAACATAAGATACAGGTGAACGTTTCTATTCAGCTTTGGATGGTCAGTGCCTGATACAGCACCGAATATGCAGCCACACAAATTGTATTGTTCGATAAAGGCAGCCTGCTGTCCTAATGCAGACCCTCGCTACAATAGTGGGAGGCATTTCTAAATCCTCAGATTCTGTGATTCTATGCCGTGACGCGGAGCAAGGACCGCCAACCTCAGCTGACCCCTAAGGGTGGCCTAACCATCAGGGCAGTGACTGGTATCGATCAGCACACCCTTTGGAGCTGTTCCTTTTGGCATCAGGAGTGAAATTGTCCTTGCATCAATAGAGAAATACCAAGCAATTAATTTGCATGTGACAAGCCAATTTATAACAAAGTCCGGCCTGGCTTTGATCTTGCCGTCTCCCACCCTTCCCATGCTCCTTACTGAAAGGTCATTTTTGGCAGACAAGTAAAAATGCAGAATTTCTTTTCAGGCCCCTTATCACAGGCAACTACACAATTCAGCTGTGTCCTGTGAGTTAATCTGGTGGGCCAACACGGTCCCCACAGCCACGTCAAGCACACGTTGCACTGGAGTGTGAGATGAGACATAATTCTACCACAGCACTAGTGAAAAAACCGAATGCAACCCCAATCAATGTTCCCCTGCTAACACAGAGACCGGTTCTTAGGGCTCCTTTTAATACCTGTGGCAGAGCTAAAAGCTTTGCATTTTTTTGCAGCACCAATAGGAGAAAATGACACTAGCGACACTAGTGCAGGTTGACAGTGTGGTGTAAAAAAGTCCCAACAGCTTAGTCCTCAGGTCTAGGTCACCTTGGCAGTCCCACCACAGGTACCATAAGTGCTCTCTGAGTGTAGCCAGCGATACCTCCTCAAACAGCAGATTAGCAGCAGCCTTTAAAGTCATATTCCTACTGTTTATATGACACTTCCTTCTCTCTTTGCTTCAGCTTTCCCCCACCTGAAACAGATACGCCTATTTAGGTAAGCATTTTGGAAAAGGATCATCTCAGAGGTATGTCCAGCAATTGTAATTGGTAATTGCTCACTTTCCACAGACAGCATTCATAAATTGAAGAGCTAACTGACTAAAATCAGGATTTTCAAAGAGTTTAACTTCTACTAAATAGGTAAATCAAAATCATAGGCCAGAACACCAGCAAACCTGGGGCTTCAGAAAAAATTGAAGAAGTTGGGATGGACTCCTAACAGCAGCAGTTAGGCTTATTAAAAGCTCATGCTCCTTTACACGCTTCCAGTTTTGAAACTCATTGTCATCCTAAAATAAAGCTAGATAAAAGCTAGCGTCACAGATACCACCTTGGCATACTTTGTTAGAACAAATGAAACTCCAGTGGATGAAATCTCAGTTCCTTTAGAAATGGCATGTGCTGTAAATAATATAAACAGGGAAATAATTTCTTCAGTGTTGTTACAAAGATCAGCAAATTTAAATAATTCTATCTGGTGAAGGGCAGCCACCCGGAGGCTGCTGGTATCCTGGCAAACCAGAAAACCTGTGACACAAAGTAGAATAAGACACTATGATATGCTAAATCCCATGAGAATCTTTTCAGCCATACAGGTTTAACTTCTGCATGCAAATCAGCAGAGTTTTGAGGATATACACAAGTGGTACAGTCAGAAGTGATGACGTCAAAGAACAGAAAAGTAAAGGACCTTGTTTGCTGTCCTATGTACCGTTCTTGATCTGGATGTGTTACGCTTTAGTTTTCAGTAAGTCTTCCCATACATTCACTTGGGTATTTTTCGAAAGTGTTGAAACTAATTGAAGAGATTGATAATATCCATTATCACAATTGCAGCTGAAATCTAAAAGTAGACACCCAAAAGGATAATTGAATCTATTCTCCACGTGTAGACTAATGGAACGAAAATGAAGAAATATGAAACACTATTCTATTAAAAGCAAAATGATTTAAGTAAAATGGGTATGTAATGGAATGAATTTCCAGGGAACAGTGTAAGTTTTAAAACCGGCTCTTTCAAGCCAGTAATCATTAGAAATGAACAAGTCTGGCTTGAACAGCGGAATTATTACTCTTTGAGAGTTATCTTGCCTCAAGGCCAAGTGATTTCTACTACTCCTCTATCTGCTAGATGGAAAATTGTGAGACTGTAGCTTCGGAGGGAATGAATGGCTCTTCAGAACACTGTTGTGTTTTTCTCCTGTTTATTGTTACTTCAACAGTATCAACTTAAATGGTCTCCTTACTTTATTAATTGGAAATAGAATCACATTTTTGTTTTACTTGATGCACAAGTTCCATTGCACTCAAAGACAAATGTTGACCTTTTGCACTCTATGCATGTTCTTTTCTGACTGCAGAATTATCTGATCAGAATTTTACTAGCCTCTGATTTATTTAGCCAATAAGCACATAAGGAAAGTTTTAGAGCAACTTTCTGTCACAAGGTTTACAGCAGCTGGCCAAAACATCAAATGAGATTAACAGTTCTGCCCTCCTTGTCGCTGATGGAAAGCACCAGGTTGCCTTCACGGCTTTGTGTTAGCACGGGTAAAATTGCTGCCTCTGATTAGCAGGATGTTTGCCTCAGTAACAACAACGTTTTTTCCTCATGCTTCTATATGTAGAATGAAAAAAGCCTTCATTTTAATAACTTTAATTTGGATTCTCGGGAGTCAAAGTATTAACTAAGTCATGGTAAAATGTGTGAAAACATCACCCTGTGTATTTTCTAATTCTTATTTTAACAGTAGGTAAACTGACCTATTTTACTTAAAGTAGTCCAAAGGCCATTCTTTTGGGAAACCTGCCAAAAAGTAATTTTTGTGTGAAAGACATTTTATTATTTTATATACATTAAAATAGCTTGCAAAAGCACCTTCAAACCTTTCTATCATCTTTTTACCTCTCTAAGGAAAACACTATTGTTCCATTATCCAAGAAACAGCATTATAAGATGGAAGAAAACTGCCGAGAATCTTTTTGCCAAAGTTTATCTATTTTTTTCTATATAAGTAACAGGTTTATTTAGTCCTTATTGAAGAGAGAGCTTTGCAGCAGCACAATTCCTGTATGTTCTTTGGACAGGACAGCAAAATAGTAGTCAGAAATATGATCATTTAAATGTCAGGACCCCATGGAAAGGGTCCTCAGAGGCATCTTTGGAAAGAAATCAGTAGAATAAGTTCCTGACAACTATTCCCAACAGAATTGTTTGTTTGCCCAGTCTGCACCAGTTCTTCATAGAGTTCTTTGTTAACAGTGTTTGGGAAACGGCCACTGAAAAAGATTACATTACGAACCAGCATGCAAAAAACCACCTTAAAAATGAACTTAAGACAAAGAATGTAGGTCAAAGGTCATATTTCATTTTAAGTACTGTGTGCCTCCTAAGGAAAACATCATAAAATCATCTTTACAGATGTTCTTCCAAGAGTATATGCAGACTAAGAAAGGAAAAAAAAAAAAGGAGCCTATAAAACATCACATAATGAAGCCTAAATAATGTTGATTCAGTCAGATGTGATTCTACAATTCTATGCATCTCCTGATAACATGGGGAACAAAGGAGGGACAAAGTCTTCCTGCAGATATCCAAAAATTCCCTAAGAGTGAGAATCTGGTACTGCAACACATCTAGAAGAAACATCTACTGGAAATCATATTTCCATTTCTCTGACAAAGATGCACTGGGCTCAAAGATCAGCATGGTTGAGCCACACTTCTCTGCTTGTCCTTCAGAGGTGTGATATGATCAGGGAGTCATAAATTAGTTACAAGTTGAAATGGCTCTTAGACAACATCACTTAACACAGTCAATGCAGACTAGCTTTGTGAGGCTAAGTAGAGCTAGATAACTTAAAGCAAGAACATCTGTAGAGAATACACTAACATAACACATATTTAAAACGATCTTACAGGAAAAAAAAACGCCAACAAAATGAGAACCTCTTCTGCCCCTTAAACAGTTAATTTGGCACAGACACTCACTCAATCCAAACTTTCTGTATTTCATTTTAAAAGTGAAATCTAGAAGGTGCTTGCATATGCAGTTTCAGTAATGAATGGCATTTACAAGATGCAATTAAATCCCCAAACTTTCCTAACAAAGTCTGAACTAAGGTTTTTGAGCAGGAGAAACATGCTTAGTGAATGCCAGCGTGATCAAAGCCTGCAGTCAGGACAGCTAGAAGTAGGCTCTTACAGATTTAGCCTTAAGCTAGGGCTACAAATTTTTGGCCACATAAGAACCGAAGGTCTGTTAGCAGAGAGGGGAATCATAAATGAGATGCAGTCAACACACACCTTGATTAATCTGTTTCTGAGGCACCAAAACAAGAGTCTGCCATGGTCCAGTAGCCTTTAAACACACTGACAGAGGACCTTACTCAAGTGGAAATACCCTTCCTCCCAGCAGGTTTTATTATTTAAGGCAAGAAGCTCAGGATTAGTTAGAGTGAGTCCATACATACTGCTACTCAACAGTGAGGACAAACCCTTGATTCCTTCATGGAAGTACATTTTTTTTTTATTTTTTTTTTTTACTATCAAATGGGATAATATTACTTTCTTGTAGGTCTTATCTCCTTTATATTTAGCTCACAAGGACTTTGGAGCACTGGTTGTTTCTCATACAAAACGTAGGAATTGTTTCCTGTTATAGACTGTCTGGTTTTGTTTGGGCTCTCTGGGCATTGACAGAGTGAAAAAAGGCTAGATATAGGCAGAGCGGATACTGCTCCTCCCTAAGTGACTTGGGACAGATCTGATGTGGGCCTAAAATAGAGTTTATTTATATTAACTGATGATCTGAGCCTTCTCCCACCCCCACCCCCCCACCCCATTTCTTAAAACAAAGCCAAAATTAACCTAGTTGAAGGACTCCTTGACAATTCATCTTTGACACTGTCAATGCTTCCTCATATTCCTACTGAATTCAGGCCTTGAAGCACCAAAATATCACCACCAAAATATCACAGGAAAGGCATTTCACATGCTAATGACTGGGAGCAGGAAATAAAGGAAAACTCATGAGAAAACTCATCTGGCAAGTGTATGGGCTCGAATCATTGAGTACTTCAGAAGAGAAAAAAAAAAAATTGCTTATGATTCCCAAGCTGAACCTGAACTATGGAACTCATTTATAAATAGCCCACAAAAATGGTCAGAGAAGAAAAAACAGTGAGACACACTGTCTGGAAATCAGTTACGACATGTTGGGGGTGAGAAACAGGGAACTGCAGAGGAAATGTTTCCACATTTTTGTACCTCTTAAATTATTTAAATTAATTATTCATATTTGTTTAATAATTTTTGCTTGATTGACTAGTGGAATGTTTGATTTTACTTAAAAACTTATTCAGAGAAAAACCGTATATTTATATTTTGAAATCTCACTAGAGGGAGCTCTGAGTTTATTTATAACTAGGAAAGCCAGCAAGTGTGGGATTTCATTTGTGTTGGTACAGTTTTACCACTTTCAGTCAATCTTTTCCTCTTTATCTAATTACTTTACTAAGAAAATTAAACGAAAAAAGCTTCAAAAAACAATAACCCACAGATTCACTCCAGTATTCATGGGATGCAGTGAAAGATTACAAGCATCTTGTTATTTCTCTGGATATTCTTTTCTTCCTCCATGATATAAAGACAAGGCCACAAGTTTCATTTTTCACACTGCCTCAGCCAGTAGAAATGACATTCTATAGCCACGATAACACAGAACTTCAGATCCCAGATTTGCCAAAGAAGTCTCATAGGGACTCACAGAAATACAGTATAGAATCATAGAATGGTTTGGGTTGGAAGGGACCTCAAAGGTCGTCCAGTTCCAACCCCTTGCCATGGGCAGGGACACCCTGCACTAGACCAGGTTGCCTAAAGCCCCATCCAGCCTTGCCTTGGACACTTCCAGGGATGGGGCCTCCACAACTTCTCTGGGCAACCTGTTCCAGGGCCTCACCACCCTCACAGGAAAGAATTTCTTCCTAATATCTGATCTAAATCCCCCTTTTTCCCCTTGTCCTATCACTACACTCCCTGATAAACAGCCCCTTGCCAGCTTTCCTGTAGGTCCTCTTTAGGTATTGAAAGGCCACAGTCAGGTCTCCCTGGAGCCTTCTCTTCTCCAGGCTGAACAAGCCCAGCTCCCTCAGCCTCTCCTTGCAGGAGAGGTGCTCCAGCCCTCTGATCAGCTTTGTGGCCCTCCTCTGGACCTGCTCTGGCAGCTCCATGTCTTTCCTGTACTGAGGACCCCAGAGCCGCATGCAGTGCTCCAGGTGGGGTCTCATGAGAGCGGAGGGGCAGAATCTCCCCCCTCAACCTACTGGCCATGCTGTTTTTGACACAGCCCAGGACACTGGTGGCTTTCTGGGCTGCTAGCGCAATTGCCAGCCCATGTTGAGCTTCCCACTAATTAGACCCTTCAAGTCCTTCTCCTCAGGGCTGCTCTCAATCCATTCTCCGCCCAGCCTGTAGCTATGCTTGTCATTGTGCCGACCCACGTGCAGGACCTTGCACTTGGCCTTGTTGAACTTCATGCAGTTTGCACAGGCCCACCTCTCCAGCCTGTTCAAGTTTTCCCGCATGGCAATGTTATGGGATTATGTATTTAATTATTCCTGGTGGATTATTATTTTTTTTTTACACTATGTCCCCTATTAAGGTTAAATAGTCACAAAAAGCTAACTAACGAAGTAATCTGAATTCCAATGAATTCATATTTCAAGTATTACACAGATTTACTAACATCATCTACAAACTGTAACAGGAAGTTACTGAAGACTAGTACTTGCTCCCCAGTCCAAACACATCTGTGTCAGGATTTTCACACCTTTTTCTTCTGTGTTACACCTTTGGTAACAGGTATTATAGAAGACATAATTTAAGGGAAAAGAAGGACCAAAGTAGCTTTAAGCTCATCCTTGCACTGTTCATAGCAGCTCCAGGGTTTCCCTGGAGACAGACACACAGATTCCCTAAAATTTCTTAAACTAAACCGGGTTTGTACAAGCTCTTACAGTGCAAAAGCTTCCACCTCTTTCCAAATGACGTCTTTCCATCAAAGACATTTCTTCAATTTGCAGATAGACAAAAAAGGAAAAAAAGTGTCACTTATCTCAGTGGTACAATGCTCTGTAGCTAAGCTGCCTCAGCATGGCCTGTCCCTGCATCCCTGGTGTACGGTCCCAAGTTCCTGAGCAGTGCTCTATGGAGCAGCTCTGCTCCAGCCTAGCAACATCTCTGGAGAAACACAACGCTGTCTTAGAGAAAACCTCCATGCACAGGCTCACTACAGCAGCAATTTGCAATAAGAGCAAACTAGTAATTAAAGAGAGCAGGAGACAGAGTTATCTGAACAGCAGTTCCTGGACTGAGGATGATATTTCCAGAATACACAACATAAAACATCCACACCTTATCATCTATAGGTTATAGTACAAGAGCTGTCTGAGCTCCTGAGCAGTCTGCACTGCAAAATGTTTGAGGAGAGGATGCTGGAGATGAAAGGCTGTAGCATCTGGAGCATTGTCCAGAGAAGGGCAACGAAACTGGTGAAGGGGCTGGAGCACAGGTCTTATGAGGAGCGGCTGAAGGAACTGGGCTTGTTTAGTCTGGAGAAGAGGAGGCTCAGGGCAGACCTTATTGCCCTCTACAACTCCCTGAAAGGAAGTTGTGGCGAGCTGGGGGTTGGCCTCTTCTCGCAGATAACTAGTGACAGGACAAGGGGAAACGGCTGCAAGTTGCGCCAGGGGAGGTTCAGGTTGGAGATGAGGAGAAATTTCTTCTTGGAAAGGATGGTTGGACATTGGAACGGGTTGCCCAGGGAGGTGGTGGAGTCACCGTCCCTGGGGGTGTTTAAAGAAAGTTTGGATATGGTACTTAGGGACGTGGTTTAGTGGATAATAGGTGTTGGGGGGACGGTTGGACTGGATGATCCTTGAGGTCTCTTCCAACCTTAATGATTCTATGATCTCTGAACAAAATTCCACGAACTAAAATAAAAAAATATGCTGTTTCTTGTCACCCAGAACAAGTATTTCAGAGAAATCGGAATCTATATAGAAAGATTAATAGATAAAGAAGTATTGTAATTTTAACTATGGAAATCTATGTATTTTTGATAAACTAGACTAATTTGAATGAAGTTTAACATATAGGCTTTAAAATTTTGTGTTAAGCGTTGATAAACACATTTGTAGAAGAATTGTCCAACAGTCAACAAAAAACTGCCCATCACTGTCCATCTTCATCCTCATTTCTGGAAAAAGCAGATTTTCACTGTATCCTCTGAGAAACAGAGCCCAAAAGAAATGACTGTATAGTCTAATAGCCGCTGAATGCATAATGATCACTTCTACTTAACCATCTACCTTCGTCCAGGTTACTTTGCTTCAAAAGAAATTTAAACATGTCTTTGTCTCATACATGAAGATGGAAGTCAGAAAACAAAACACACACAGGAAAGAGCCCTCGCTGAATAGGAACATTTCCTCCCCCAGGAAAGGGTGAGGCATGGTGTCTGTTTTCCAATGATACCAACTGAGTGCCATTCTTCGAAAACTCAGAAACAGGTCATTTTAACTATGAAATTACCAATTTATTTTTTTTTAAAGCACCTCAATCTCTTCTTCTCATGTATGAATAAATAGCTACAGGATAATAACCAGACTGCAAAATCCACACCCTAGGATACTTAAGGTAAAAAAACTCCACCAAACAAAAACCAGATCAAACTGATTTTGAAATAAGGTCAATGACCGGTTTTCCTTTAACTTCACATATGAATTTCGTCATAGACAGTAATATAGTGTCTCAAAGGATCAGTTTTTAACATCTCAAACTGAATATGTTCAAGTGTATTACATAAAACTATTTTCCCTATTGAATAACCAAATCTGGATTTTAAAAAAAATACTAGTTCTGCTTTCCCCTGTAGCGCAATGGTTTTAAGTCCTGTAACACTTGTAAACTAAGGATTGGAGGACATCAAAAGAATAGAATAGAATAGAATCATTAAGGTTGGAAGTGACCTCAAGGATCATCTAGTCCAACCATTCCCCCACCACCTATTACCCACTAAACCACATCCCTAAGTACCACATCCAACCTTTCCTTAAACACCCTCAGGGATGGTGACTCCACCACCTCCCTGGGCAACCTGTTCCAATGCCCGACCACCCTTTCCCAGAAGAAATTTCTCCTCATCTCCAACCTGAACCCTCCCTGGTGCAACTTGCAGCTGTTCCCCTTGTCCTGTCACTAGTTATCTGCGAGAAGAGGCCGACCCCCAGCTCGCCACAACTCCCTTTCAGGTAGTTGTAGAGGGCAATAAGGTCTGCCCTGAGCCTCCTCTTCTCCAGACTAAACAAGCCCAGTTCCTTCAGCCGCTCCTCATAAGACCTGTGCTCCAGCCATTTACTATAATTTTCTTTCTTTTTTTTAGCCATAAGCTTTGCTACCATTCGATTTCTCAGTTTCGTACTCCAGCAGACGTGTAGATTAAACGAAAAACTGAACTCTGAACTACGTTTCAGCTTGGTTTTTGCTACTGATAAGACCTACAGTTATTTTTATGTCCTCTAGTGACAGTACCATCTGACCACCTAAAAGTGGAGCAAATTAACAGGAAACTCAATGGCCCTCTGGAACACTAAAGATAAAAATACAGGAAAAAAAATGAAAGCCATAAATGTTGAATTTCCCCACAGTTCATTTTTTCATCATTTCCTTCCCTTGTGTTTCTTAGCGGTAGGCTCTAACAGCATGATCCTACCTCACCACATAGCTCCAACAGTTCCTGTTATATTTGTCATGTCAACTTAAAAACTGAAGAGAGAGAATCTTTCAACACAACACTGCTAAAGGCTTACAATCCTTCTAGGAATTTCTGAAGCCGAAGAATAAAGAAAAACAATTTCAAATATGACATAAATAGACAGGACAATCCAAATTCAGCTCTAGAGTAGTCCTCAATCATATTTCAGATTAAAAACAAAATCAAAAGTGCACCAGTTGCTGCGCACATTTCCCATCCTGAATGAAGAGAAGTGTTGAAATCATAGAATCATTAAGGTTGGAAGAGACCTCAAGGATCATCCAGTCCAACCGTGAAGTACCACAAAGCAGCAAACATTCCAGTACTTCTGAACCCTTGATGCATTTTCAGAACATATCTGCATTAGTCTTTTTTGACTAGTATTACAGTCTCTTTGTACAGTTTGCCTTCATTTAAAGTCTCACAAAATTTAGAGCTGCACATCCTCATTATACAACCTACATTTCTGACAGTACATCTGAGATCCTGACGTACTTTTCGGGTAGCTGGTACTACTATTAGTACTGTATTTGACATATACCTTCAACCGAAAAAAAAAAAAAATCACCAAAATCTGTATTGAACAACTTTATTGTACTTAGAAAATCAAGTACCCAAAAGCTTGGGAATTGCAACTTTGGAGCTACTTGTAGAACCTGGATTAGCATCTTCTGCATCTGTCATGATGCAATCTGCAATTACATAGCACATTTTTTCACCCATGTAGGGCAAAAATGTTGCCTTGTGTGCAATTAAAGTTCATCTCAGATTTTTTTTTTTATATTGTTAACTTTAGAAGCCCAATTTCTTAAATTTTGGACATTTTCATTTTGCAAAATTATTTTAATGTAAGCTTTTATATTTTTATTTCAATCACATGAAAGCATATTGACTCTCTGCCTTGGTCACTGCAGTGCCATAGGCATTTGTTTCCCAACAAAAGCCATCTTCATTGAAACTAAGTTTGTCTTCACTACACACTTGCAAATTTAAGATAGGTGGGGTGTATCTTTTTGTTCCCAACAAATCATGATAGAAATTATTCAGAGTAAAATCTTTTCTCATAGGATAATTACTAGGAATGGATCATGAAATTATTTTGATCCTACAGTTCCACAGTGACCAAATGTAGTCTTTCCAGTACTGTCATCTTTTAGAAACAGGTTTAATATACGTAAATCTATAGTCACATAATTTTTTTTATCAATATATTTTTATTTCTACATTTAGATTTTTAATAGGTTTGACCTTAAGCTGTTCTCACAACATTCTGGAGAGAATAGCATTAAATATAAAAAAAATAAACTTAATAGCTATTCTGATTTTAATACAGGTTCAAGAGTACCCAACACGACACTGGCTTTGTTGCTACCATAAAGAATAGTTGTATTAATAATCAGCCTAAATCCAGACTAGACGGTAATTTCTAGATATAAAATATGCCTAAGTACCACAAAACTAGAGTGATTAGAATAAAAGACAGTCTAGATAAGATCAAACTTTTCAGCATGAAAAAAAGCCAACATTTGAGCACTCAGAGAAGAGCATCTTCAAACTCCCCTTCACAAATCTGAAATCAAAATCATATTTATAGTAATAGGTTATCTATTTCCTTATGAAAATGAAGAAACTACTGGGAAATGTTCCTTCTGTTTTTGTCTCCAAGCAATGAAAAGATGTGAGATAATTGTATGAGTTGTTTTCATTAGTGGTAAAACTCTGACAACCACTACGATTTTTTTTTTGTATATATAGTGGTTTATAGGTCAAACAAAACATGTTCAGTCCGTAGGAAAGACTGAAAATTTATCCCAGTGAACTGTATTGATATTAACTACGTAAATTTTCAGATAATCAATAAAATGGATGCAGAGCAAAATGTATTCAATGGAACAAGAAAGAAGTTTAATCTAGTAACGATATCTTAAACGGCATCACTAATGTGAAAAGTGACCTTCTGTGAACATATTTAATGTTACAACCGCTGTCAGCTGATGCAGCAAAAACCAGTTGTGCAAGCTAGTGCTTTAAAAAACAAGGAGTCTTTCAGTTCCTCTAAAGGTCACTTTTGGCATTTGTGGGGGTAGAAAGGAATGCATAAATATGATTTACACTAAACACAGAGAAGTTGCTTCATTCTAACAATGAAAACTCGTGCAGTAGAAGATGAAACCAATAGAGGTGCCTGACATCACATTTTCTCATAATGAATTTTTTATAAACTTCATTCAAATTATAAGGTAGAAACCAGCTCCACAGTGACTCTGTACATCTTTCATATCACCAAACTAAATCAGTTGATTACCAATTGCTTATTTGGATAATCAAGTAAGATTTACTGTATCTGGTTAAAGATCTGTGCTTAGCATTTAGATTGGTTTAATATTAACAAATATCCTATGATAAAGTCTAGCCTGATAACAACTATACGCTATTATTTATGTGAGCAGCCTCTTTTTACTTCATATTATGTGTAAAAGACAGAAAACAAAGATAAATGGTGTAGGAGGACTTCCTGTGATTCTCTAAGACATGTATAAATGTCAGAAGATTGGGTAACCGACAACGTAAGTCAGAGAGCTCACTTGGGCCAAGCCCGCTTAACATCTCCAAAGGAAGATTTTTCCCATGGGAAATGCAGATTCTCAGTCCTTCAAACTGCAAATGTCAGTGATGTCAATTGAAAGTAGCTTATAGCTCCAGAGATGTCTCCGTCTCATTTCTACAGTCAAAGACAGAACAGGAGGAATTTGTTAGAGTTGTGCTCTCAGATGATTTTACGTGGCATTGTTTAAGCTCATTTCTTCTAAGTAATATAAAACAAAAGCGTCAAGAGCTGGTACAAAACCTCTGAAATATAACTTTTACATGCATTACTAATTGCATCAATATGCCTTTGAAAAAGAATCCTTACGTACATACATGGGCAAAATGTCTGAGGGATTGTCTTGCCTCCCAGTTGCTGGTGTGTCTTCTGTATGACACAAGAATTTAGGATGCAGAGATGTTGACTATAGCTAAAGCTTAAATTCATGTCATTGTTTGCACTGATTTCAAGAAAGCTTTGGACAAGACCTTCAGGTCCAGTCAACTATCATACTTGTAAGCAAAAAACACATGTTCTGTTATTCTGAATCTGTGCTTTCCTTTGTCCTGCTAGTGAGAAGAAAACCCAGAAAATCTTGGTGGAGCTGCTCAGGATCATCCCTGAAGAACACTGTCCTAGTGAAGATGTTGTAGAGAAGGGCACGCAGCTTAACGTGTACGAGCTCCCCCTGTTCAGGCATGTCTGCTCGCTCACTCTGGTTTCCCTGAAGCGCATAGAGCACCGTTTTTCCGCAGACACCTCACGGTGAGGAACAGTTGACTGATCTTTTTTTTTTTTTTTTTACAAAATTATTCTCATTTTGTTTTCTGGGCATGACTTTGGTTTGAGAAATAATGTTTCTGGTGCTAACAGCAAATATATTCTTAGGCTATATTGACGCCCTTCCCCCTCCTGCCCCCAGCACTGCTTTGTTTTTTATCAAGTGATGGATCCAAAGATGAATATTAATCAGTCAGCTGCTAGCACCATACCAAGCAAACTAATCTGTATGTCGCTCCAGAAAGACTGTGTTATCATTGTTACCCCATGGTATTCATCAATATTTTAAAAGATACTCAGATACAGATACATTTCAAATCGTAACACCAATAAAATCAGTAGCTACAAACAAATTAATTCGAATGTGCAGACCTTAATAAACACAAATTGTTTTTGTAATAGCTCAGGTTTTAGTCTTAATTCTCACTGACAAGATCAACATCAGAAAAGATAGCTAGTAAAAGTAGAATATTTATTTTAGTCTAGTTTTGATGTTTCTTTTTCCATATCTTAAATAAGTTTAGCTTATTAGCTGTAGGTGTTTTCACCTTCCATTTACACAAACTTTTGTATACCACCAAAATTACCTCAATAATCTCATTTCATTTCACTCATCTTGTTTCTTTGATCACCTTTCCTAGTGGTGGTAAGAGATGTCCCACACCCTAAGTAGTGCTCTAGATATCGCTGCACTTGATAAAGACGGGAAGACAATGAATAATTGCGTTTTAGGATACAGAGCCAAAGCTGCAGCTTCAGAGACTTATCTGACTAATCTGAAGGATACAACAAATCCTTTTTCTCCTGTTGAATCAGTTGTTTAAAAATTTAGCCTTTTGTTCTTCAGAGCCTGTGAATTCTAAACTGCATCAGAAAGAAATATTGAACAACACAAAAAGACCAGGATAATCCTCAGCTGATTTAAAAATTGGCAAAGTTCCACTGGCACATTAACAATAGCATAAGATTGGTCCTATCTTTTTTCATGTATTCACAAACCTATCTATTATAAAAGCAAGATCCTGCCAGTTAGCTGCTGGTAAATAACTCAGGCTTGGTGAGTTCTAACCGCATATAAATAAAACCCTCCAGATCTGTATGTTGCTCCAGATCTGTGGGGTATTTTCCAAAATATCCCCATCTTTTAAGCCACATAATTCGGATTTTAGTTGTCCCTACCACAAATACAGTAGCTAATTTACAAAGTTACTGGGAAGAGGTCATTCCTTTTAATTTTAGCATGAAATTGTCCGTATGGACAACACATGTTCTGGGTGACTTCTGCGTTTCCATGATTTGGGATGACCAGTGATAAATACTTGAAGTCCTGGTCCCGTGCACTACTCTTATTTCACATACAGCTTATTTTTTGTAATGCTACAGATACATTTCACAATGCAATAAGAAGAATGCTCGTAACAAAATCCCAAGGTAGCATACCAAAATGAAGTCATTCTTTCCTGAGCCTGTAAATTCATTGCTTATAGTGTTTGTCCACAGAGTTGGGGGGATTTTAATTTCGCATAAATTGAAAACTCAGATACGCATATAAACCTCTGTTAACTGTGAGCTCACAAAAGCACACGGCAGACACATGGGACTAAGTATACTTCACTTGTTCATGGGGGTTCATCACTCTTTGATCCTCCTGATTAAGCTGTTTTTAAAGTGTAACAGCATTTTTTTTTTTTTAATGACTGCCCTTTCTTATCTTAGAGTGATTCAAACTTGAATGAACATTTTTCGACCCACAAGTAAAACACCAGGTTAGCTAAGACTGAAATCGCTTTAACATTATGTTTCACTGTCCTCGGTGAACTGAAGTGACATTCAATCCACGCTTTGCCAGGAACATTGTGCCAGGACAACAGCAGAATACAGAGCACACAGCCGTTGCCTCGCGCCGTCTGCCTGCTGCTTACAAAATTAACTCCCCTACGGCTCTAATTGTTCTGTGGTACACAGGGGTTTTTGTAGAATTGGGAAGATTGAAAGGTTGATGTGTTTCAAAAGGGAGAAATCACTCTCTCCTAAAGAGAAAACCACAATCTGGTTTTTATGGCGTATGCAACGTTCTGTACAAATACAGTTGAGAAGAAAGCAGAACTCTGCCCTGCATGCCAGAATCGTTCAGAAATACGATCCTCTGAAAGTTGTCTCATTTTTGAAACAATATTCGTTTGACCAACCAGTGGGTAGTAGCAGTCTACACATGAAAAATGTCAGAGCAATGGAAAGGGTGGCTTTAAAAAAAAAGACCAAACCAAAGGCCCCAGCTAAGTCAGGATGCTAAAGAGATTTTAGTCTCAGAGTACTTTAAGTTCTGTATAGCTCTTCAGTTCATATTTTGAGGTAGATAACTCATGATGAACAGTTTATGCCATAAAACTGCTGGAATGGTGGAGAGGGCACAAGTCTTATCTGTCGAAATTCTTATGCAAAAAGTGCACAAACATATCTCTAAGGACATTCATTACTCCACTGAATTTGAATTATTTACATGCTCAAAGGAGGTACTGCCTTGCAGTCTGATTTTTTTTATTGGACTAATAACACAGAATAGAAATAATAAAAATTAATACTAAAAAGTAAACCCATATTTCTTAGCTTTTGATATACTGAATGAAACAGACCTACGATAGGTAGTGTTCAGGGAGTCATCTGAAGCATCAAAATAATTGCAGCCTTAAACCTGAATATATACTGTAATGATAATTTGTTCATTTTTTTTAAAAAAAATCACTAATATATTTACATATTCTGTGGGTTTGATTTTACAGAAAGGTAAATAAGAAATTCGTAGGATTATTTGCAGCGGTTTATCTTATCACTTGAAATGAATGACCAGTGCAAAACACGTAGGAAGAGACCAAAGGTGACCACTATTTACACATATCTGATAGTACGCCCTGGAAATAATAAAAAATAGGTAAGAATTCCTGGATAGATAAACTGCCAATAATGAGCCAAAAGCTAGACTTTGTAGATGCGTAGATAATTAAAAACAGAAAACATCGCTCTCAAGCACAGAAACGTGTCATAAAGCTACTAGAAGCAGACAAGCATATGACTAAGAATGAAACAGCTGATATAGTGTATGGCTGTTTCTAAAAAACCTTTCAAAAATTTCTCAAAGTTTCTTAAAAACCCACAACAACTAAAGTGCTATAACATAGAAAAATTGGGGGTTTTAAGTAGTTTAATACCTATTTAAAATATAGAAACAAAAGATAAGAATAAATGCACAGATTTTGTAATAGCAGAAAAATTAGTGGATAATGTACTGGGACCTAAGCTGCACAAAGTATTTGTACATTATGAGGAAAAAAAAAGAGTAAACACTGAAGTAATAGCATTTATTGCTGATAATAAATTATTCATGGAATTTAAGGTCAAAGAAGAGCTGCAGAATGATCTCATGGTACTGAGTGCCAGGGTTAAAAAGAGATTAAATTCAACATTGAGTTTCCGCTTTGATACAAACAATGCATTATGACATGGAAAAAACTTTCCTATCTTCACCTAGTTCTCAAAACAAGTTTTAACCCAAAGCCATTTTCAGATAAAGACTAATTAAACTGTGAATCTGGTTGCCACAACTGTGTTATCATTACAAAGTGAACGTGTCTCATGTATTTTGCTCGAGAGGTTTTGTGAAGGACTTAGGTAGATACCTATCCTTGTAATGCACAGATTAAAGCCTGTAAGATTCCTGATGTGAGGCAATTTCTGTCCTTCTGACAGGATCTGCAAAAGTTACAAATTAAAAAAGAAATATGATGAGGCTGGGGAGGCCCTGGAACAGGCTGCGCAGGGAAGCTGTGAAGGCCCCTTCCCTGGAAGTGTTCAAGGCCAGGTTGGATGGGGCTTTGGGCAATCTGGTCTAGTGTAGGGTGTCCCTGCCCATGGCAGGGGGGTTGGAACTAGACGACTTTTGAGGTCCCTTCCAACCTAAACCATTCCATGACTCTATAAAGATAATTTTTGGAGAATAGAAAATAAAGATAGTTGTGGACAAAAAAAAAAAAAAAAAGAGTTAATTGGGCAAATGGGGATTCCCTTTTTTCTTAAGAAAATGAAAAATATCAAGCAACACAAAACAATACTAGCTGAAGTTATCCAAAGTAAAACTAACTCAACCATCCTTTATAATTAGATTACTGAATTGTTAAAGTGTTCACCATGTCAGATAAGCAATTCAGCATCACCATGAGAAACTTAGCTTTTCTTTATCCCAGTGCCTGCAATCTTCATTTCAGTTGAAGACAAATAATTAGCTAAAATCTTTGAGTACTCAGTAACACTGCAAAGCAATAACAGTTAGAACAAAATGGCAGTGAGCAATTTGACCCAAGGAAGCCTTATGTGGTGTAGTAGATGATGTCATAGGCCTAAGGCTACTAAGCTGTAAACGTCATTAAACCAGATGAAAGGTTTCCTCATATGGTAAGTTCTTATATATCGTCAGCAGGAAGCTCTTTGTGCACCAGGTTAGTTACTTCAAAAAGTGTAACCAACTTCATCTTACATTGAACAGCACAATAAAAAAGTTTGGCATGTGGACAAATAAATATAGGAGAGAAAGGTGATATAGGAAAACAGTAAAGCTTGCACATGTTGTTCAGTACCATCAATTGGGTGATATTTCTGGGAATACTCAAGTCCACCTCACCTTTTTTTATTTCCAGCCTACCTCAACTCATGCATGTATTGTACCATAAAGCTGCAGGATTCTATTGATTTTTTTTTATGGAAGACTTTAGCTATTTGAATTAAAGCCCTATATTTCATTTGGACAGTGCAAAGCAAGAGGTATTATTCCCCAGAAAATTAATTTGCTTTAGAAGGGCATGAAAAGCTCTGGTAAGCTATGTGAATTAAAGAAAATAAAAGGGCAATTCAACAACCAAAATTCTTACTCCTTTTTCTTTCCAGTAGAAACATATTCTAGCTGTAGAATAAACATTTTTAGATCTCAGCATCTAAAGCATATAGATGAACTCTCTTAAAGGGTTTAGATGTACATAATAAAATCTCATGTAGCTTCAAACTGTTGGCTATTTCTTGGTAGGGACAAAACCATTTTTTCATTAAAAATATGCATTTGATAATATATTTATGCTGACCTTCAATTTTGCATCAACGAGCATGAATTTGAAACACTGGTCAAATTTAGCTGTTTTACATTTTCTTTTGCTTCATGTACACGTGACTATTACTACAGTTTTCTGTTTAGTTCTTGGCAATAAATTCCAAATAGAAGACTGAAAACAATACGCTGATCAATGTAAATGCATGTACAAACACACGTCAAATGATGCGAATGGTTGGAGTTCCTCCAGTACAAAATCCAAGCTATCTGCATGTTTGACCATGACTCACGTTGCAGCTAGTCAAGCAGTACTTGTACAATAGTCTTAAGACTAAGTTTAAGTAACCAAATAATCTGATTTGTACATTTTTTTTTTGTTAAATCAACAGCTATGTTAGGGTGAATGCAGCCAGGCTGACTCTCACTTTCTCTAATGTACTTTTCATGAAGACTTTAAGCGTTGTCCATTATCTGTTCAGGCAGCAAAACAAAATGCTAAATCACTGCTATTACTTTTGGTATTTCATATAAAATGAAGAATAAAATACCTTGGAAAACATTCATGCAGATTTTACAGTGTAAAACAATAAACTTTACATCTCAGAGTATACTTTGAAACAACTTAAGATATAGAATTGAGTAATAAAAGTTTTAAAGATACTGTCACTACATAATACCATAAGGAATACGTGGGGTACTATGTTTTCAAGATACCACACAAATCTGTCTACATTTCCAATATTTAGCCAACTGTGTGCCCTGAAACCACACAGAGAATATATCACCGTACAAAAAAGATTTTTTTTCCCCTGGAATTGCGTAATAGGGGTGTTTATCACCATAAACTACAGTTTATCACCATAGAAGCTGAAGTAGTTTGAGGTAATCCATTAGGTAATCCAATAGGTTTTGCTATTCAGCTGTTGTGTTGAACATCAACAGCACTGTATAAACCCTGTTAGAAATTTACAGCTACAAAGCAGGTGCGTGGCAAGTGCATACCAAAAATCAGGAAAATTTTACTGAACAACACACTGACTGCAGGAATTTTATCGAACCAGCATGTCAGATGGCTGGAGCATGTGCCCTGTGGGCTGGGCTTCAGGAGAGGTGGGCTTGCTCAGCCTGGTGAACAGAAGGCTTTGGAGACAACTAACAGTAGCACTGGGCACCTACAGGGAGGTTACTGAGAAGATGGAACCAGGTTTTTTGTGGATGTGTGTGGAGGCAGGACAACTTTCATGTGACAGAGATTTAGGCCAGGTATGTCCCCATAAGGACAGTCAGGTGGCGGCTCAGGTTGCCCAAAGGGAGTCTCATCCTTGGGGGATTTCAGGACATCACAGGTCTGTCCTGGTGGGCAACCTCAGCACCAGTCTGGCCAGAGACCTCCACAAGGACCCGACCAGCCCACATTACTCAGATTCCAAGCATGCATAATTATGTCCTTAATTAACATATTCAAAAATGATGGATGACAGTCTAAGGTAATTGGAGTGAAAATAACCTAAATGCAAGGATTTAAGACTAACATCAGCACATGTTTAAAAAAATGTTCACTGGCACCACCTTTTCTCAGGGAGCTGACAAATAACACTGAGTTTGCCAGTGTGAGACGGACTAAGGTCTCAAGAGGTTTTATAGACATTGCTATTCCTTAGTTAGGAGAACTCGCTTTAAACATCCGGTCAGAAAAGCAGGGGTTCAACAAATACTACATCCTCTCACCATTCCTGAGAGTTTCAGTCTTTACACTCAACTTCTGTGAAGCAACAAATCCCAGGGTTGAATGAAAACATTAACCACCTACAGATGGGTAGCTCAATGTCTGAAAAAATATTCATACAAAAAACATCTCCTGTAGAATGGACAGAAAAATATTAGTGGTATCTTTTCATCAAGAGATGCATATCTAATCCTTGCATGTTTTAAAACTACAAACTAGAAGTAGAATATCTTTTTAGTGGTAACCAAACCAGCAATTTTACTCACTTTACTGTATGATGAAAAATTTGAGAAGTATGACAAAAATTAAAGGTTGAAGGAGTGAGTATCTTTACGTATTGCTTGATCCAAAATTCTGCAACGTCAGTGAACGTTCCCCTAGATTAAACTGTTCAACATTTCCTAATTCAGAGTAGGATAAGATCTCAGCTTTCCCATTCAATACGGGGCAAACACAGTAGTTTGTAAGAGAAGCAAAGCATAAAGCTAATAGATGTCAACAGGACTTTTCCTGCATCCTAGATTGAGGCGCAAACAGCACAGACTCACCAATGCAGTGTAAGTTCATGAAATTCTTAGTCTCTGTGCTTGGATAGATTCGCAGTAAAAATTCTCAGTTATGGTGAGCATTTTGTCAACGGTCAAAGCACAGGAGGATAACAGCTCCCTCTGCTTCGCTCAGACTATCAGGGAGAAGATATTTTTAATGTGACCTGAGATATGAAGAAACTCTGAGTAAGAAACTTTCACTTAGCACTGGATTGAATTTACAACAAACTGGATTTACATGGTACTGGACTCACCCTTGCCTTGTACAAGGGTAACAAGAAAACAAGTTTTTAAGTGCTGTTAAACTATGAGAGAAAAAAGATAACAGAAAAATGTGGCCAACTGCTCCCTTGCAGTTTGCCCCATAAATCAGCATATTGTAATTTATTTTTAAGTGCAGTTCTAATAAAAAAATTACTTTGTCATACAAGCTCATGTATTTCTATGAGGAAGCTTCTGCCCCTTGTGAGTCACACCTGATTATCCCACATGTTTATGGGAAGAGACAGCAAAAGGAGCCAAGTACAGCCCAGCACGCAAACTATTATCTAGCCTGTTATTTATGTAGAAAATTCTTAAGAAGTGAAAATATCTCTAAATCCAATGGGGTAGGATAAGACAAGGAACATTTAATGATTGGGAATATTTTTGATATTGTGTCATGCAGTTGCCCACAAGTTTCTAAGAAGTGGAGAGAACAATAGATCCCACACTGCAGACATTCCGGCTTCCACAGGCAAATCTGGGAGCATTCAAATACGCACAGGCTGACCACCCACTTGAAATGATGTACCACAGGGTGGCCTCTGGAGGTTATGGAAGGTATGAAGAAAGCCCAGAGGAGAAGAGTGCCTTTGTGTATAGTCAAGGGATTATTAAATAGGCTCTGTTATACCTGCATCATCGTTTTACTTAACGGTCACAGTACAAAGACACACAAAAAGCAAATAAGGAAGACAAAATGAAAGAAGGAAGGAAAACATTCTTTGCAAACTTAAGGAGAGACTCCAAAATCTGTCAACACTGACATCTGCCACAAAATGAGAAAGTGCCGATCGGAAGAGAACAAGCTATATACAGTTCTGGCAGCAGTAAGTCATTCCAGCTGGTCACAAAAGCATTTTGCTCCTGCATCCCACCAAACTTCCTCCCCCCTCCTCCAGCCACACGCTCCTGCCTGTTCCCTCGTTCTTGTTCTGGCATCCATCAAATCCCTCCCTGGGCTGTTTCAGTTCGCTAACGTAACAGAAAATTAAGTCAGCAGGAAAAAAAGGGTTGTCTGCGGGGCTTGCAAGTTGAAGCAGCTCACCAGAGAGCTCCATGCACGTGGGAGCCGGTGCCTACAGCGTGCTACGGGTGGGAGCGGGCGCAGGGAACAGGAGGGGAGGGGAGCAGCAATACCCCTCTGCTGTGACTGGGCTGCTGCTCGCTTCAGTGATACCCACCGGGATCACAAAGTCTTATGGATATGTCATCTTGTAACACTGATGTTATTGTAAAATCCATACTCCTGACGTATTGGATTGGAGAACACAGGAAACCCCATGCAATGCCAGGACAGTACTGAAAGAAAATATTTTTGTCAAAGCAAAATACTTTTGTATGGCTTGTTAGGTTTTTCAGGTGCAGTTTAACTTTTGCTGAGTAGCTCCAAATAATGCCAATAACTTGCCATTTCAGCAATAAAAGCCAAACATATTTCGTGACAGTGAATTTTATCCTACCCCTTGAAATGGATTAACATATACTTACATAGAATGACAATAAACTGGAAAAATCATAAGGTCAACACCAGTTTTTCTGATGCAAAAGTAAAATAAATAGCCATTAACTGTGGGTTTGTTGTTTTTTTTTTTTCTAGATAGAGCTATAGTTTCTCTTGGTTTGGACCTTCAGTTCTGTACCACTGGCGGTTAGTACCATACATGGTTCAGTGCCTAAGTTATCTGTAATTGCAATTACATTTTGTGTTATTTTCTGATATCAGTTGTCCACTTTCGATTCCCTTTCTCATTTTGGGAACGGACTGATAATTAACAGTAATAGCAATATACAAATATACCATAATTAAGTTTTTGACTTTAATAGCAGGAGGCACACAGCAACCTTAGAACCATAGATATTAAGGCAATTCTATGAATGAGTAAACTGAGCTTCAAAAAGCTCCAGTAATTTACTGAAAGCCACCCAAGCAAGACTCTAGAACAGTTGAAAGAGAATTGAGAAACCCCAATGCTCTGGTCTAATCACTGGGCCACATGCCTTCCTCTCATAATGTGCCATTTTACTCAAAGCCATCACCACACTGCAATAGTTCAGCGAGCTTGTGCAACCTTCTCGCATCAGTGTTTACCAATTTTTACAAAATAATTCTGGTGTCACAAACTCTTGCTACATTTGCTTCTGAAAACTTAGCTGTAGCAGAAACAGCATATTCCTTACTCAAATAAGCAAAGGACCCAACAACCACTGAAAAATTCGGTCATTAATTCCTATTTCAAATCCTCCACTTTTTTTAATGACTTAAATGAGTATAGTACATAACACTGATGTACCCAAGCATGTCAGGGAGGGGACACTAACATTCCTTTAAACATCTACATTTAACCCCAGGAAAAGGCGTGGTTCTCTTCAGAAAAATATTAGAGAACTTAATGCAACCTAAGCAGCAGCCTGTGAAACATGAACATTCATCACAGAAACGGGGCTTGCAGCCATCTCTCATCTACCCACTTCCATTCAGTTTGCAAACAGCTGTACTGGGAACACTGCTGACCTTCCATGACAGTAAACCCATCTCACCTTGGACAAGAGAATTGGAATTTGGTAAGAGAAAAAAAATGAAATCAAGTGATCTGAAACAGTACCTTATGGTGGCAGATTAAGACATAAATGATAGGACATTCAAAATACTACATAGTGAAAAAAAAAAATCCACTCAAGGCGTCATACATTCAAAGTCAGAATTTAATGAGTGCAAAGGAAGAGACCTGGGAGTTCCCCCCTTGCCACAGCCCCACATCTATCTCATTTTCAGGAAACAGAACGTGACAAGTCAGCAAGAGAGTCTCAGGTGACCCAGCAGAGGGACCTGGCAGCTGCCCTACCAGCTGTTTCTGAAGCGATAGAAAAATAATGCTAAAGTGAGTGTATGCCTTCATGTGCTCAGAAATGAGCGTTTATGGGTATCAAGAGAGTATAAAGTCCCGAAGGTTTGAGCTCTCTTCAGATACCAAGGGATTGTAGATATTTTCAAGATGACATACCTATAAGGTACCATTTGTGGTTTGGTTTTGTTTGTTTTAAATACATCTTTATTTTTAAAAAGCCATTAGACAGCATACAGCCCGCCATAGGGTACAGCATGAAGTGAGACCAGAACTGAGGAACAGGCCATTTGCCGTGGAAATACCTCATGTGCATCAGCTACCTTTTTGCTAACAGGGTTTACTTTTATATGCACGCTCCCATTGAACAGTGGGGGAAAATTTCACAGAGAAAACAGTGCTTTCTACCTGGTAGCTTTGCAACATACTTTCTACAGTACTCCTGTATGCATTAAAGGTTTTTGGAGATGTTCTCTGTGCCTCAAACTACATGGTTTCCCAGTATCTTCATCTAGACATCCGAAGTATAACTGCACTGCAGTTTGACTCAGCAATCTAAAAAGTCCCAAAGGACAGGACACTGCACAGCATTAAACAAAGTTATAACAAGAGGAAAATATATTTGAGCTACATGTATTATTCTAGCGATGTTACTTTAAAATTATAAAAGTGAATCTAAACCCTCCTTTCTGGAAAATCAGGCCCAGAATGTTTAACAACACACAGCACAATTGTTCTTCTCTATAAAGGCATTGGCATCTTGCCAGATGAATGAATGCTGAGGTTTCATTAATTTCACATTTTTGTTAATATTGCTACTATTAAACCTAAATGAAATGAGCAATCAAAAGAGTAGAGTTGTCCTTATCATCATCATTTTACTCTGTGATACTATGCAAAATCCTAGCTCTGTGTTCAGTTAACCACTATTATCCAGGCACAGCGCAAGGCTCAGTTTGACTAAAGCATCTAATATTCTTTTGGATGCTTCAGGCACTTTAGGTTTCAATGAAGGATACCATGTGACTACTCCTTATCTGAGGAAATCTTTCTGTTTTATCAGTGTCTTCATTCCGAAGCAGCATTCTTTGCTTAAAGAGATACTGTATTTTCACACATCACCTAAAATAGTAAAATAAATCCTACTGCACAGGATTTTACAGTGCTGTTTCTACTTCTTTTCACAATAACTGTACCTGAAATATCTGAGTTGCTAAATTAGAGTGCAACATGAAGCACACAGAACACTAGGGTAGCTGGTAACAGGAAAAAATCCCACCTAATTTTTATAATTGCTTATAATATTTTCAAGCATTGCTTAGAGGGTTTTTAAATAAACTATGCAGCTTTCACTTCTAATTGTCAGCGAGTAGATGAAAGGAATGCTTCGCTGTATTGAAAAACATTTGGAATGAATTTTAGTCCGGATAACTTAGATAATACTACTAGTCTTAGTTTTCAATCCCATATAAGGGAAACAAAGGGCATAGTTTTAGTGACATTATCCTGAGGTCATAATATTCTTAGAGAAAATACCAGGTTTAGAGGCTTCATTGCTTCCAAGCACAATTAAAATCACTAAAAGTTTTTTTAAAGTGCTGTTTGCAATAGACATCTTTACACTCCCATAAAGTTTGTTCCGTTTCCAATAAGCCTGTTGAATCACAAATCCCAGAAAATTATTAAAGGAGGACAGATTGTACCACTTTCCCTACGTATCTGTGGATCACCCGAGTTGATCTTTCAAAGTATCTATGACTACAAGAGCTCACCTAAAAATACTAATAAAGAGATAGTACAGCTGTGTGAACACAGTGGTCATCAAAGAGTTGAACATCTCAAGAGCTTGGTGTTAAGGAATTTGGGTTTTGGGGGTTCTTTGTGTATAGGTTGGTTGTGGGTTTTTTTGGTTGGTTGGTTTTCTTTAAGTGAACCTCTATCTCTGCTCCGTAAAGTCAGTTTGAAGGAGTGAACAGAAATTTTGACAATGCAAACTCTAAAAAAATAATTCTAATACCCCTATACAGTCCAATCATCTTATCCATTCCAGTTGATGACAAACATAGTTGCACACAGATTAGAATAGAATAGAATAGAATCATTAAGGTTGGAAGAGACCTCAAGGATCATCTAGTCCAACCATCCCCCCACCACCTATTACCCACTAAACCACGTCCCTAAGTACCATATCTAACCTTTCCTTAAACACCCTCAGGGATGGTGACTCCACCACCTCCCTGGGCAACCCGTTCCAATGCCCGACCACCCTTTCCGAGAAGAAATTTCTCCTCATCTCCAACCTGAACCTCCCCTGGCGCAACTTGCAGCCGTTCCCCCTTGTCCTGTCACTAGTTATCTGCGAGAAGAGGCCGACCCCCAGCTCACCACAACTTCCTTTCAGGTAGTTGTAGAGGGCAATAAGGTCTCCCCTGAGCCTCCTCTTCTCCAGACTAAACAAGCCCAGTTCCTTCAGCCGCTCCTCATAAGACCTGTGCTCCAGCCCCTTCACCAGTTTTGTTGCCCTTCTCTGGACACGCTCCAGGGCTTCGATGTCTTTCATGTGGTGAGGGGCCCAAAACTGGACACAGTACTCGAGGTGCGGCCTCACCAGGGCTGAGTACAGGGGGACAATCACCTCCCTGCTTCTGCTGGCCACACTATTCCTGATACAGGCCAGGATGCCGTTGGCCTTCTTGGCCACCTGGGCACACTGCCGGCTCATGGCCAGGCGAGCGTCAACCAACACCCCCAGGTCCTTTTCCTCTACACAGCTTTCCAGCCATCCCGCCCCCAGCCTGTAGCGCTGCCTGGGGTTGTTGTGGCCAAAGTGCAGGACCCGGCACAGATTGGTCCCACAGCTTCACAAATTGTTTCAAAGAGCACAAATCACCACTAATACTACTACACATACAGTTCAAGCACACAGATACTGTAAGATGCTGTAGTTCATCAGTTACTAAAAGAAATATCATATAGAATGAATTACTCAGTTCTGTAGAAAAATTGTGCACAACTCATTTTGAAAAGTGAAAATAGGCTACGACTGTCATGAAATTAACTACACATTTCTGCAATTAAAAATCCCCACACTATTTTTTATTGACCTAAACATTCATAAGGCAAACCAGTGTCCTTTGAATTTTATCTTTTTCTGTTCAGAAAGAAAATATATATTCTACTCAGCTTGACAATACCAGTGGCTGTGCTAAAGAGCCATGAAGGGGACTAAATTTTCTGCCTCCCCCATAACTGACAGCATAACCATCTGTAAACATGCACGTGGACACATGCATATGACTGCCAATGCAGAGTTCCATTCCTATTGACTAACAAAAAATGCCAAATTCAAAATAAATGCAAAATAAACAGACCTCCAACATTTCATTGCCTACTTTGCTGTAATTAATAGCCTGCTTTGTTGTAATTGTTTCATGTTGTGCACACCTTATTTTTTGTACTGAAAACCTTGTTTTCATGAACTTGAGGCACTAGACAGAATGTTCAGTCTGTTTTGGTACGCTGGATAGATCTGTTTTCACAGAAGTCAATCGGTGTCCTTAAAAGTATTTCACTGCCACCTACACAGAGTAGTCTGAACTCAACACCTACCATTCATGCATGACAGATCGTTCATCAGGTGGTTATGGTAAAGGCATAATTTAAATCTCTGGTTTGGCCTATCTGTAACACACATTTTACCTCTCCTCAGAAGCGCTTCATTGAGGAGAATGCATCTGCAGCATAAATGATATGTACTTTCATAGCACATACCATGGGGAAATGATTAAAAAATGTTTGCTGCTGAGCTTGGCACTTGGTATTTGTCAGGTAGGTTTGGTACAAATTATATTAGTCACATTAACTGTTCCACACCATACATCTGTACTACAATAACGAGCATTCTAAGCCTGCTGTCAGTAATAATGAAACCACTCAATTTATGAAGTAATTCTGACTTTAGAAACTGTCATGTTATTCTGAATTTGAAATTCCTCTGCACGCATGGGTCTTTTGCTATAAATGCTGAGACAAAAGGCTAGGCGTGAAGCAGCAATCAGTCTTCATAAAATTGGAGTTCGGAAACATGTTTTCCATCTGATTCAGAGATCTTTGTTTATTTTATTTTTTGATTAATTAGTAAAATCATAATAAAGGCTCACACCAAAACACCCACACCCTGCCCTAAAAAAAAATCTCAATCTCTTACCCTCGGTTGCTCTGCGCTATAAAGTTATGCTTGGATTAGCCAGAGAGATTACAGATTTTTTTTTTGTTAACTCAGCATAGCACTTAATGATATTACAGTAATACAAATTGAAGTTCATGTAATATCATTTGGAAAATAGCAGTAACCAGTACTAGATACCAAGTATTGTCAACACTTAACTGTTGAAGCTGTAATTGTTAATAGATAATAGCTACAGGTTACTTCAAAATAGAGCTTGCTTGCTTTCTCTCTCCACATAACTGATCTCGGTCAGATTATCGTTACATCCTTCCTCCCAAATGCATTTACATCTTTTACTGGTAATGGCAGAGACCAATATTTACACCTATTCTCAAAGGCAGCATATACAGGAATATGCAAGACATCATGCCAGCAAACTATCAACAATACCAGATGGCAGGAGATTTCTTTAAGGTTTTCCACCCCAACATCAGACATTCTGGCTGCATTACATACGTACATTCAGTCTCATCCAAAATCCATTGAAGGGTTTAAATTCACTTGGGCGCTGTTTGTAGCAGACCACACTTTTACCCCTAAGCCTTCTAATGCTACCAAGAGCACCAATCCTGCTGAGGACTCTGTCCCTAGAACACGATGCTCCTGGAGCACTGAGCAGTGCTGGGACAGCAGTTTCAACAAGCAGGCAGAGGTCCTGTGTGTTTGCAGCTGCAGCAGAGCCCAGTTCGGTGAGCTCAGGCTTCAGGCGTGCAAGAAAAGAGCAGCGCCCTTAAGAAAATTATCTCTCTGCATTCTACATACTGTGAAAGAAAGCAGATAATTTTATTGAGAAATTTTCTAAACTGTTTAAAGTCTGCAAACCTTAGGTTTAAAAGGTTAAAATGTGGTTTACACAATGCATAAACTGTTAATTGTATTCAATTCTTCCCTTCAAGAACTAAACACAGAAGAGTTTCTGTGTATTTTCAAGGCAGAGACAGCATTTTATCAACTGTTGACAGGCCTGGGCTTTTAAAATATAACATCTATCAAGACAAGTTCAGTTGCACCCTTGCAAGAAATTCTTGGTTATTTCATTCTGCCATCTGGGTAAGGGAGCAATTGGAAAGGATTTTTTTTTTTTTAACCAGTTCAACCATTTGTACCTTCAGGCTACTGCCACATTGACTCCAGGGACCTGTAAATAGCCAAAGGTCTGTGATGTCTGGTCAAGGCATCTCCTGGGATAAGGACTAAGAGTAGGGACAATGGAGAAACTTCCCATCAGTCCTGCAGTAACTGAGGTGACATCCAGCCAGTGCTGTGAACTCTTTCTATCCTCTTAGGACACTTTCATGTTTCCAAAGCAACACAAGAGAAAAATCCACATGAACAGTCTCAAGGTAGACAAAGTAAGTCTTTAACCCTAAGCCCTGTAGTCATGAACTCCTCTTCCAAAAGAGGCACACATGAAAAAAACCCACAAAAAGCCACACACACAACTAGAAATAAATCACAATAATTCATATTGAAGTGAGTCCAGAGGAGGGCCTCAAAGATGATCGGAGAGTTGGAGCACCTCTTCTACAAGGACAGGCTGAAGGAGTTGGGCTTTTTCAGCCTGGAGAAGAGAAAGACTTCGGGAAGGCCTAATTGCCACCTTTCAACAGCTAAAGGGGACCTACAGGAAAGCTGGTAAAGGGCTGTTTCTTAGGGATTGTAGTGACAGGACAAGGGGTAATGGATATAAACTCAAAGAGGGGAGATTTAGATTGGACATTAGGAAGAAATTCTTCCCTGTGAGGGTGGTGAGGCCCTGGAACAGGTTGCCCAGAGGAGTTGTGGAGGCCCCATCCCTGGAAGCATTCAAGGCCAAGTTGGATGGGGCTTTGGGCAACCTGATCTAGTGTAGGGTGTCCCTGCCCACGGTGAGGGGGCTGTAACTAGATGATCTTTGAGATCCCTTCCAACACCAACTATTCTATGATTCTATTAAAAGTTAGAGAGCTGCAGACAGCAGAAAAAAACCATAATTTTTTAAAATATAACAGTGGCCAGGTTTTAAAATTGAAACCTGTTCTGAACAATAAACTGAGTCGTCTTGATGCCTCGGCATCCTAGAATACCATTGCTGTCACTAGCATTCAACAGATCAAACATAGCATAAAAGGTAAAAGATAACACTTTAAAGTCAATTTACATGAACCAGGAACTTAATTACTGCAGTGCAGAAATTACTTGATAAAGCAATCCTTTGTCCTTTTCAGAAAATTAATTTCTTGATCGCAGACGAACTTGAGCTAACTAGAGCACTACAGATGAGAACTCATCTTCTGCAAAAGTGCCATTAGCTAAGCAACCGCAGCTGAGTTTTACACTGGCCTAAATTGCTGTTTAGTCAAGGAATACCAGAGCTGTAGCACAAAAGGTGGGCTGCACAGAAGAAAGCAAATCAGCTACAAAACCCAACACAATCATAAGTCTATATTTAACTAGTATTTTAGCCATAAGAAGAAAAAAAATATCTATTATGATATAAAGAAAGATCCATTTAGATGAGACTTAAGTATATAACCATATCCTGACTTCTTCCCAAAAAGTCTTATTGGGAAACAAAAAGTAACACAGAACCTGTTAATAAATAGGGCAACCTTTTCTGCCCAAAATTATCGTTACCCTAGTTTTGTTCTGTTTTACATTCAAAACAAGTTAACAGAAACACTCAGTTAAGAAAGAGCTGGGTTTTTTTTTTTTTGTTAGCTTTGTGATTGATTCTCTTCCCTGCAGATAAACAACTTGCACATTTTATTCCAAGTTGCCACAGGGAGAATACTCAAGTTTTCAAAACTAGTATGGGTTTATCACCACGGAATTAAAAGCTGTTCCCCTCTTCAGTTCTCATTTGCACGCATCAAAATGCTGGAAACATACTGTTAAAACTTGACTAAAATCAAGTTTTAGTCCAAGCTTAATATCTAATACTATAAATTAAATTGATTAATACAACACAGTCAAGGCAGATGGAGATCCTCTCGTGTCAAGAGGGGGATGTCTTTCTGTGAGAAAGACTTAAGGAGCTGCAAACAATATCCAAGTCAATGAAAACTCTATGTTAATGATATGCTCAAATACATTCAAAATTTGAACCTGCACTTCCTGGACCAGTGTCCCTCCAGCATCTCAGCTCTTGGAACCACTTTATTTGTCTTTGCCAGCAATGTTTTTATGGGCCGCCATAAGGGCCTCCAGAGACCAATGATCTAGATCTCCCGATAGTGAGCTAGACAAAGCACATTATAAAATGTATTTTCCTTAATACAGGGACTGTCACTAGCCACTCACAGCCTATAGTCATATATATCTGGAGGCAACAGCCCAGTCAAGAACAGACACACATGCTTCAAATAAACATGTTAGCCTGGGAACAGGACTAATGTATGATAAAAATAATAAAATGAAGTGCTGTCATAGTGGTTGTATTTTTTCAAACTCATTCATTTCAGCTGGGAATACAAGTATGTAAGAGACAAGAACTGAGGGGTTTTGCTCTGTGAAGCTGTACTTACATAGATTCAATAAAAACTTTCCATTTGCTAACAGGCTTCCCATCTCCCTCTTATTCTTTAGAAATTTATAGAAAATCTATAATTTTTCTTCTTAGACACAAAATTAATTTTAAAATTTTCATTTTTAGAAGTACTTTGGATTTTTTTTGAGCTTTTTAAAAAATAAAGAAAATTTAAACAGTCACTTTTTTTCTTGTTTTCCACACATTGCCAATCCTAAATATGAGGCTTCTCCATTACTTTCCTGCATGTTGCATATGTGGAGGTATGCCACAATATATACCTACAACAGTATGCACCGTCCTGGCAACGTTTGTTCATTCTAACCATATCTTAACATTTACAATTCTTCTACTAAACGGGATTGACAATCTCATTTAAGTACTTATTTTCCAGGACAGTTCACATTGTGTTTTACTTAAATAAATTTGTTTTAAACAGTAGAAGTTAAGAGTTCTGCCTGATACAAACTACCTTTCTGAAACCACACTTTTTAATTAATTCTTTGTATGTCTCTAAGCCTTCGGTTTTCCTTTCATCAATACTCATTCCAAAATTTTGCATATTATTTCTATCATAATTCATTTGCATTTCGCAGCATTGGAAATTTGATTCTATTTGGAAGTCTTCCTCAAATATGTACACATTTTGATACCTATTCTTTGATACCAAAGAATTAATTAAAAAAAACTTGTTCCTATACCTTTTTATCATATGTATGTTTCTTATTATTGTGATAGAAATAATCTGCTTCCTCCACAGTTTACTTATCGCCTATTCTTCTATATCATGGGTTTTACTTACCTTAGGACCCATTTTGTTGTGTCAGTCAGAGACAGAAAAAATCTATTTGATGTAACCTTTACAAGTAATCAGTCCTCACATAATTAACAGTATTTATTCCCTATCTTATATCGAAGCAATTAAAACTTCCATAATAACAATTCCCATCTGTAGTGAATTCTTTAACACAATTCCAGATATTTCTTCCTATATCCAAATGCGAAGAAAATTTTCTTATGGGATTTACTTGTCTGATTTGCTTTGTAAGGCCAGAGTAAATTACAGCTTACTGTTTTGTCAGGATTAATGAAGCTATGAAAGAGTATGAGGTTAGATATCTAGTCTGTTCCATAAAATAAGTGCATAAGTCTTGTTCAAACTTTCTTGTGGTGTGTGATCAAAATATATCAAGATACACCACAGATGAGTGAAGATGGGCAGAACTAGTGAAAAAGTTGTAAATTAACATGTTCATTAGATTGGGATAACAACCATTTGAATTTGTTGATAAATTATGACCATTGAAATATATCAATATCTCTAAAAAGGAGGGATTAAAAAAAGATTAAGGCNGGGGGGGAAGGGAGGTAGGAAGGTGGGGATTTGGGGATTTACCAGCTGGGGACCCACTTCCAGTAGATGTAGCTTAATAGATTTTCGTGCTTTCATCTTTATAAGTAATTTTGCCAGAGAACTCAAACTTTCATGAAAGTACTGTGATCATTGTAAATCAAGCCAGCAGTTGACTTTGAAGATGAAAATAAGCCAAGATTAAGACAGTAAAAACAAATAATTTCTATGCAGCAGATACCTGAAACTACTTAAGTTAATATTTATACTATCAAATAAATACATAGTTTCAAAATCAAACAAAATAAACAAGAATCCTTCTGCAGAACATTTAAATGATAAAAATAAATCGCTCTCTGAAACATTAGTTTTCAAGTTTTTAAAGAAAAGTTATTCCAATTTACTGCTCAACTCAAAAGATAACAGACAGAAAGCAGGGATGGTTTTATGAAACTTTTTGGTGTTAAGAAAATAATCAACATGAGAAATGTTGAGAAAATAGTGTAGTGCAGAGCAGTAACTGCTCGTGTCCACATTCAGTTCACAGAGGAGGTGATTACTTTTCAGGTATAGCGCAGTGGGTAGTGCAGAGGAAGACTCCGCAGGTAAGCAGCTACCAGAGCAGGTAACGCAGTACATACCTGCCCCGTACTTTTCCCTGGAACACCTAATAGTGCAGCTACAACTTTATAATCACAAGTGTGCGAATAACTCAAGTTATTCAGGCCCCTATAAATAAGCACAAATGGAATAATGAAAACATCTAAATATTTAATTCCCATTGAACTGGTATGTTTACATTTTTACACTTCAAGGGATTCTAATTTCAGGTTAAACAAGCAAGTCCTTCAGTTTACAGAGCAGGAACTGCCAGATCACTTTAAACAGACTGGGACAGGAGTGAGAAAACAAGCAATTCCATTTTAATCCGAAAAAGAGGATTTGAACAAGGGTTTTAAACTCAGTCCCTCTGGTATCTGACCCATTGTGAAGCAGGAATGTGTTAACACAAACACCAGATTCAAAATTCTGGAAATGAAAAGGCTAACCTTACCCAGATGCTATGAAACCATTCCTAAGCAAGACTGTAGTGTAAGACAAACATAACATCACTCAGTAAGAAGTGGGGTTTAGCAGTCAGACTTCCTGGACTGTTTAAGCACTTGGCTTAAGAAAAGGACGAGGAAGAGGAAAAAGCAGTTAATTCTCCAGAAAGAAATCCCATCTGGCAATTTCTGGCAGAACAGATCTGGCACGAAAAGTACGGTTTCAAGACCTGTTTCTCCAAGGTCATCTTGTTTTGTCATAAATAACTGTAGAAACAATAAGTACAGGTATCATGAAAAGTATCTATTACTAAAACTACCTCCTCCTCCCCCCTGCAAATTTTTAGGTGGTACAAAATGGGTGTTTAGCACATGAGATGGAGCATGCAAAGCTCCACTAGCAAAACCCTGTTGCCATAATTGCTTCCTCTATCCTTTCTAGATGAGGAACACAAGAAGAAAGAATACTTGTCAACTGCATTTTGGTTGAATGAGCATACTTTCTGTGTAGCTTCAGCATGCCGAGGTTCTGAGGCCATGTCTCTACCAGCAAGTTAAACAATTGTGGGCACAAGCATGTGCTTGCTGTGATGTTGTTAACAATGTGGAACACAGTAAGTTATTAGAACAGTCTGTGGCATGCTTGATGGCTGACAGTACTCCAAGCAAATCTTTTGCATGAATCAGAAATTAACGTGGGTCAGCAATTACTGCCCATGAATTTCAATGGTACTGTGCCAGCAGCATGCTCCCAGGTTGGTCCTTTAGCACTATTCCAGGAAATGCCTTTTCCTTATGAGTGCCTACACGCTCTTAAGTCAAGACCAACCACATTCTTGGTATGATCTAAAAAACCAACCAAACAAAAAACAACACAACCAAAAACCTACAAACCAAAAAACTCCATTCCAGGAGCTGTAAAGAAGGCTTATCATATTTTTTTGGCTTCACAACACCACCACTGATTGTGGAGGAAGAACACAGAAAAGCAATATGGGACAGAAAAAGCACATTGGAAGAGGTGGGTCTACCTTGTTGCCTTACCTCCTAAAACAGCAGATCAGTTACAGTTTGAATCAGTTATACGTTTCAAGCCACTATAATTTAGGCTGAAAATTAAAATCAGCCCAATGGATGACCACTGCAGGCCAGGCAGATTACATAGGTTCAAAACAATAGTAAACAAACCATATTTAAATACATTTAGAGAACTTGTCTTTTCTTGACAATGCTGTGCAAAGATTATACACAACTGCAGCAGAAATTTAGAGTTGATCTGAAAAGACTTTTTTGCTAGAAAATAAGTATACCCTTGGAAGGATATGTTTCTCTTCGTTCTTCCTGTTAAAGCTGGTGTGTTAACTATCAACCACATCATTTCTCTATTTCAAAGTCTCTCTAAGGAGGGTGAGAATCGCAACACATGACTTGGAATATGAACATTGAGGCAAGAATAATATTAATAGAAAAAGCTTAAAAAGCTTTTAAGTGACTGCATACATTTGGTAGAGGCAGCTTGCTCAGGTTTCCTTTAGTCTAAGGCAGAAAAGAAAAAAAATAACCACACACTAGAAGCAGCCCTTTGCCTTTCAATAAATTGAAGAAAACCAAAGGATTCCAATGAAGCCACTGAAGAGCAGGGACCACTAATGCACCACTGAGTACAAAAATCTATAATCTCTGAATGAAGACACCAGTGTCATTTCTCCTCTTACACTCTGCTTGGCTTGGACATTTCATAGCTAGCTAGTTCAAACTTGGCTTCTGGAAAATACCATGTTTGTACTACAGATAAGCTGAGCTTGAAACTCACTGTTCCAAGATTGCAAAGAAGCAAAGGCTGAGCTTTTGTTTCTTGTAACAACACTCTCTTCATACAAAGAAATGAATCGGCGATTCTGCAGACACAGAAATAAAACCAGACAAAGCACATTTTACCCAGTACTTATTGATCTGTACTGTTATATTTCAAGGTACAAATCATGTTAATTAAGTAGAAAGGGAAACAGAAAGGTTATTGATAGAGGAATACACAAGATAAAAATAAATTAGCCATGAAGTTATGCCTATATTGATCATTTTTATGTTCTGCAGAAAGATTGCATGATAAGAACAGAGACTGAGTGTCTCAGAATCAACATATTAGCAGAGTCAATTCTGGTAAAGTAAATCAAAGAGGGCTTCCAGAATCTGAAAAACAAAACAAACAAACAAACTTACAGATACTACCTCTATAACTTCATCTATAGTGCAACTATAAGACTGCTATTTCCATGTTAAGAAAACACTGGAAACCCTAGTCTCATTACCAGTCTCTTCTAATAATTTGATTAGTAGACAACGTGCAAACAATACTGGTTTTGTCCATGATCCCAAACGCTACCAATTAGTCTGTCTGTCCAATTTTTGAGAAGTAAAATCATGCCAAAGGCTGCGCAGTGAGAAACCAGCTTGATATATGAACACCTACAGGCAACAAGAAGCAAACCTTGAAGACATCAACATGAAATGAATTTCAGCATTTAAAACGTTGACAGTAGATTGCAAAATGAATGCAATGCCTCCACAATCACATTCTTCCTGCTACGTATGTCAAAATGGTAACACGTGTAGAGCTTATCAGTAGAATAGAATAGAATCATTAAGTTTGGAAGAGACCTCAGGGATCATCCAGTCCAACCGCCCCCCCCAACTATTAACCACTAAACCATGTCCTTCAGTATGAAAGAGGCCGAATGGGAAAGGTTGAAGAGCGAACCAGGAAGTCAAAACTTAAGATCTAGTTGTTTCCTAACCTAAGTCTCCCAGTTTCTGTGGAAGCTCTCTTATTTGAATGTTGTGTCAAATTTAATCATCATGAAAAGAACTGCTTTCACCTCTACTAAGGTGAAATGTGAGAATATGGAAATAACAGTACTATCACAATAGCCTTGACTCAGTGCACTATGTAAAGGGAAAGCTGTACTTACGCAGAGCCCTTGTCGTTTCACAGAGTATGGTTGCAGAAGTAATAAAACCTCCAACTTTCACCTGTGCTTTAGCTAAGCCAACTCCGGACCAAGTTGTCAGCCTTTACGTATTACCTCTCTTTTTCCGCTGTTCTTCGAAAGAAATGTTAGTTATAAAAGGACATAACCTTCTCATGCAGTTTTTAACATACATCATGTAAATAACTATGTTATGTGTCAAACCAGATACAAGGAAAAACAGCTTTCACAAATGAATATGATTTAAAAAAAAATTATGTTTAATTAGTCGGTACCCTTACATCAACAGTCAGTCTGCTTATTTTCCTTATAAGTACTGACTTGTATCCAAGCTAAAAAAATGTAAACGGTCCAAAAGCAGTAAAGATGAAGAAATATTGTGTCTCATCCTAGTCACTAATTCTGTTCATTGTATGCAGTGTTTACTTTCTGTGGCAAATGCCATCTGAGTGAATTCTGTGGAGCAAAGAGCATTGTTTTGCTCTACTATTGAATTCCTAGGGTTTTTTTTCCACATATTGGCTAACCATATAGTTCTTGTATATGCAGGATCCTGACACAGTGATACCAGGAAACACTCGTCACTAACACAAATGAAAAGACAAAAAATCCAAAGCTCACATTATTCACTGTAAAAGTGTCATTGAATCTGATAAAATTTAAGGTAAGTTCTAAAATATGTATCAACAATATGTATCAACAGAAGTAATTTATATGAAAGTTGCTTATTTAAGTATTTTTCAAATCCTCTTTTTTTTTTTTCTGAGCTAGAATTGCAAAGGCATCTATAATGAAAAAAGCATCAAGGACCACAAAAATTCAGTTAACACACTGCTGGTGAAAGCCCTTATTAAAGGTAATTGTTAACCGGCTCCCTTCCCTGAAAACCCATATAACCCATACCTTAAAACCCATACCTTAAAAATTTCTTTCCTGTCTAGAAAAAGAAAGCATTATATTTTATTCTTGCTGAATTACATCCAATAAACTCTACAAAACATACCATTAACCCATTAACTACTGGTTTTCTAGCAGAGACAGAGGGTATCTGTTTATACTCTATTTAAAAAAAAAAACAAACCACAAAACCCACCAAACAAACTTTAATCAGGAAACCTCCATATTCTGTCATTAAAGGATGTAATTTTTACTATTTGTTTCCATAAAACAAAACCTTCCAAAAGAAGTGTTCAAACTTCTTGAGATAACTAAGCTTACAATTCTTTTCTCTGTGCCTCGCGAGGTTTAATTTTAGCTACACAGATATCAGATTTGAGCCTAAGCACATGCTGCAAGAACATGGCCAAGTTAAAATTCACCTTCAGAATTTCTTGGTAACGTAACCTTTTTGACATCTTGTGCAACTACCCATATATAAAAACTAAGACTTATAGCGTGACTCTGCATCAGATTTGACCATCGTTTCCTGTTGAAATTAAAGTTTCACGAAGGAATAATCACCCAAGAAACTTTAAATTCGAGGCATAGTGTATTCGCAGTATACTGATGCTGTGCAGCTACTACCTAGCGGAGAATGTTTTAAGCATTAACCGACACGCAGGTCGATAGCGCTGCGGTTTCCACTTACGTTATAGCCCCGTGCTGTGCTGCAGCTACCCGGGGCTGACACTGAGGAATGCAGACCAGGGCCTGGGGTTTCTTAAACAAGCAGCCTCAGAGCCGGTGCTGGTGCGTGCCAGCACAGAGGGGGAGAACAAAGAACTTTGTGCAGTCAGGCTGCTCAGTATCCCTTTCACGGGAAAATTTAGACACACAACAAAGTGCAAGAGCTTTAGACAGCACTGGGTGCTACGCTGCGGTGTTCGCAATGAGAATTTTAGGGTTACTGAATGTGTCAAAGTGTAATTCATAGTGTAATAGCAAGAGGAAAAAATGAGACAATAGTAGGACTCCACTTTTGAGAACAAAATTATCAGCTTAATTCTACACACTCAGACCCTTGAGCTGTTAAAAGCAGTTCTTCCAAAACCTGTTTGGACTTCTTGAGAGCTCTGCGCAGTAGCTTTTGTTCATATCAGGTCATCAACTTCAGCGTGAGGAACAAAAGCGCATTTGGAGTTGATTTGGATGCTGGGAGTTTTGTTAGTGAACAGAGGAAAGGAGCTGGCTTGTCAGTAGTTGCTTTGTATGGAAAAGACGCTGTTGGGTGGAAAATATGTAAAAAGCCTTACAGTCTTGTAGCAGGTTCATGACAGTTATTCTCAAGTTTTTAAACGTTATCAGAATCACATTTTCTAATATTAACTGTACCTGTAATTTAAGGAAACTTCTGGTCAGGACTCTACTCATGTAATCTCACAGAAAGTAACTGCTCAAACTTGTTATAAAAAAATCCTAATGCTTTACTAATGAAAGCTGGCATTGCAGAACAAGCCTGCAGAACTTCTGCTAATTAGCTAACAAGATGGTGTGTTCTTTCATGTGTTCAAACAGCATATTTAAGGCTTTTTCTCCTACTTCAGAAAAAAAGATGAATAAGAATACTTGTGCCCTGCTGCCCTGTGCAGCAGCAGAGAGAAATAGTACCATGGCATCCTTAAACTCTTGACATTACCATCAGAACTATTTTTGGAGGACAGTTTGAACAAAGCTAACAAGCCAACTTCGAATGTGTGGTAGCTTCATATTTCTAACATGCATCTGGTTTTCATATCCTGCATTTTTAAATATCTTCTCAAAAGCCGAGAGGGAACATTCGGGCGTATGATTATGTCTCACTTGGCGTGACAAATCCAAAGCCTGGATCGCACCCACACCTTTGTTTCGCTCGCACATGGCACGCGTGGCAGCGAACAAAGGAGCACTGACTGCGCCAAGTGGTCGCCTCCCCAATCTGTTCTCGACGAAGTCAGCATGGATATGGATGCACTGCGAGTTGTTCCAGGTTTTAACAAGATCTCCAATCACCACAGAAAATGCTTTGAAAAGCACATTGCCATGAGCTTGGCACATCCAAGAGATTCCTTGGTTCTCTCCCTCATTTTTTTTCAGGAGAAACAGCTAAACCATTTTTTTTCCACTCTAAGCTCTTAGTGCTGCAGAAATGAATTTGCAGCTATCTGCAAGCATTACTCCAAACAAATCAATCTGCTTTCCTACAAAAAAACCCCATAAAGTGCAAAAAAGCACCTCTTTGAAACTCATTTCAACTGTTGCTTTGCAGTAGCTGAAGTTGCTTATGATTTGGTTTTTTTTTACCAGAATGATTAATGCTTAAAATATAGCCATATGAGTAATTTCTCTGATCAAGGGGAAACAGTGGAGTAGTCTTCGTACACCACCTCTCTTCCTCCAAATTACTTCTCCCAAGAGCTTCACAATATGATTCAGACAAGACAGTTTTTATGCTCACAGTTGAACTTCCCTGTGGCAATATTCTACAGGATTACAAATTATGTATGTCTGCGTTGCAAGTTTGAGGTAAAGTCCCCAGCTGAAGCAAACCGGTGTAATTCTGTGAATGATCAGCTGTTCTCAGCTTTACAGCACCAGGAAACCCTGCCTTTACTGTGCCTACTTTCAAAATTTGAAAGATAAAGGATAAGACACATGTATCATTTGGAAATCAAAATGGCACTCATACTCCAATAGCGCTCTTCTCTGGACTTAACAGAGCTTATCCTCATTTCATGTATGTCATGCCATTTTATGAGACATTGATGCCTTAAAAATTTATTTCCTGTCTAGAAAAAGAAAGCGTTACATTTTATTCTTGCTGAATTACATCCAATAAACTCTACAAAACATACCAAATTAATAATATAATTGGAGAAAATTGAAAAATACATTCACTTTTTTTTTAAACCACAAGCAACAGCTTTATAAACTTTAATAAACTATAAACTTTATTAACTTTTATAAACTTTAAACTTCTTCATGGTCTTGGGCACATCAGTCAGGACCTATTTTTTAAAAAAAATGCTAAGTGGACAGATAGCTGTGAAAAAATGAGAAAGACCTTTAGTGTTTGATTCTTTTTAATTAAGGCTCCTCTGTCTTTTCACATCTCATTTTTGAAAAAAATCCCTAAATAACAGAAAATTCCTTATTACTGGAAACATTCAAATTTACATTTAGATGGCATGCATAAGATCTTGTGTAGCTCTGTCAACTGCACTCACAAAAAATGCCTAGAAATACCAACTTCAAACTTCTGTCCTTATTTTAGTTTTCTTCACAGAAAGTACTAAAATTTTTTCTTTTTTTTCAGACATTTTTTAAAAGAAGACAATAACGATTTGGGGGTTTGTTTTTTTTTTTCTTCTTTTTTTTTTTTTTTTTTAAAGATTAAGATGTGAAAGGAAAACATGAAAGAAACAGAAATAATTAACATTGGTAAGATCATACGATTGGTACCAGCACAGCAAGTCAAAAGGATCTTATTAATGAGAGACAAGTCAGAGTATTGAAAGAATGGCGGAAAAGAAGTTAAGGTACTGAAAGTACCTGAAAGTTAAACAGTTGGTTTTACGAGAGGAATTGAAGATGGATGTTTAAAGCATGTTATACTTGGGAATAGTTATCACTCCTAAAGTGAGAGGTGTAAAGGAATGAGTGAGAAAACAGATGCTAAAAATAATAGACATGCAATATGAAATGAAAAGTCACAAGTGAGATGAAACCAAAACAAAAATGTTGATGGACAGATGAGAAAAGTTACCTTCGTGCAAAGGTCAATAAAAAAAGTTAGGCATTTGAGCAGAGGAAGTCTGTTTCAAATACTCTATATATAGAGTAAATCAAAAGGGAGAGGAAAATGTGTTCTGTGAAGAGTGACAGTAACAGAGCTTGTGAAAGCAAAAAATATGAGCTACAGAGAAATAAAGAAATCAACATGGATGCCAAAATGTGAATGCCAGATTCCAAGTCAAATTCCTAGCGTTAGTTACGAGGTTTTTCAGTGAAAATCACAAGTTGATCAGTTCTAGAGGGCTGCTTGTTGTTTTTTGGGGGTTTTTTGGTTTGTTTTTTCAGACTCATTTCAGCACACTGAACCCCAGTTTTGAAGTAGCTGAAACCAGTGATTTGGGAACTCCTGTCTCACGCGACTGAACTCCGCATTTGCCAAACTGAAGACTGATTTTTCTCCAGCTGAGTTCCATACCTCCTGCAGCACTTCCTTGCTGCTTAGTTTGGTCAAGTGGTAGGATATCCTTGAGGAGGTACTGGAAACATGGCCAACGAGTGGCTTGCCTGTTCTCCTTTCCTCTGAAACAGCAGATACTGATGGCTGCCACAAACAGGATACCAAACAAGGCGAATTTTGACCTGAGTCAGTATAGGAGTTCCTATAAGTCATATAAAGAACAGTAAAGCCCAAGAGTTTCCTCCCAGAGTTCTGAAATCTTCTGTGCTTTCCTTTTCTCAGCGAAGCAAAGAAGATCAGAAGGAAAGCATATGGAGATCAAAGTAACATTAGGAAATAAGGTTTTCTAAAAGTAATAGTTACCACATTTAATTCTACTGTAACAGGTACTATCAAGAGATAGACTAAAACATGCCAAAAATGCATTGCATTAAACTTTGTGAATTCTGAGGATGACAAAATGCCTACAATGACACCTATTTATATGACTTTGAATGGCCCTTGCTATTTCCTTCCTGAGGTAAGTGAACAAGCCAGTAACATATCCTGTATGAAGAGTGTGTACAAAAGTGCATTCTTCCAGAAATGAAGGAAAAAGATATAAAAACCCTGTATTTGTTACATCATTTAGTTAAATTAGTCAGAGAACAAGGCCAAGTCACTCTGAAGAAGAATAAGATATCAACATTTGGAATAAACTTCATTCAACTTAGTTTTGATCACCCTTGAATTCTGAAGATGTATGTTCTCCTGGGGTTCTTAAAAATAGCAAGGTTACAAATATACAGAGACTCAGAGTTCTTTAATCCTGAATGACTCAATCTTGTCTTTTTTTGACAGAAAGAAAATATATCAGTGCTATTCCAGAATACGCTTGCTATTTTTTTCCTACTTTTTATTTCTAAAATAGCATTAAGTTTAGTGAATAGAAGTGGGCAGCAATAACCGGCACCTCCTATCAGGCATTCCGCAGAGCCACAATGAGCAGCCAACTCAAGCGCTGTGGCAAAACTAGACTTCTCTTTCCGTCAGCCTTTGTTTTACAGCTTCCAGAGTCCAGGCATTTTTCAAGACAGTCATTTTAGGAAACCCACAGACAAATGTAATTATGCTCTTGATTAGCATACATCAGAAATCGCCTTTCCGAAAGGCTGGCCATAATCCAGTATTTAGTCTGTCAAAGTGCCATTGACTCAAAAAAAAAAAGTCCAGTTTGGCTTGGCAAGGCCCACAGGGCAAAAACCTCTATTCATTAATTTTTGTTTCTCTAAAGCTGCATTAACAGCGCTTGCCTTAGTAAGGATCCTGAAAGAGAAAGCGTGCAGACCTTGTATGTCTCATCCTTTGGCAAAATGGAATGAGACAGCAGGAGTCTGGTATATAAATCTATGACACATCAACATGAGATTTTGATGGTGGTCTGTTTTCCTTGAATATTTGATAATCTTTTCTTGCAGAATTGAAAACGTTTGAATGGAAATAGATGTGGGAGCAGTTTGGAGTGTCAAAATCTAAACGTTAGGAATATGCAAGGCTGAAATATATCATAATGAGATGGGAAAAAGCTTGTATTGTGGACTGACTCAAGATACTTTAGTGACTTTATGGAATTCTGATAATTAATCCTTTCTCAACATCTACGTACGGAAAGCATAAATCGGTTTTAACCTCTTATTCCCAATCCCAGTGCCATGAACAGTATGATTGACCTGCTATTCCATATCATAGAAGGGAACAGAACAGGAAAAAACAAATGAGGGAGGGAGTATTAAAACAACTACCAGAAAATAATCAGATAAACATAAAATAATTTCTTTTTTTTTTAATAGGATGTACAAGAAAATTCTTTGTTTCAAAATATGCAAAGGCGCTGTAGAAATTAGCTTGTGCTTTAGGAGTCAGGTGACTGAGACTGTTCGCTTTCAACATACGCTGTTCTACTTCTTTCAACCAAACTCACTAAATATTTTACTACCTTTCTTGTTAGCAATATTCCAAAATAATTAATATTAGCAGCTGACTACAACATGAGTTTTCATAAAGCACAATTCATTACACAGTAAAACAGAAGCACAGCAGCAAAATAAAGACAACTATTGCTTACTTTGAAGATTTATGATATATGATGTAATTTAGGATGCTGCTTTGCAGTGCTATCTAATTTTGATACAGAAAAGAATATATTTCAGAATTAGTCATAAGTGTTCAGTCAGAGCATTAAAACAGAAACCGGAAGGTAATTCCCTTTACAAAACAGTATACAGATGGAGGGTTGGCATAATTGTACTCGCACGAGAGATTGACGTATTTGGATCTATGTGATGTCACCATGCCCTTCCAAAGGCAGGACCAGAACTATGACAAAGGCCTAATTATTTACTTAAACTTTTGCATACATAAATACCTAAGTCCTAAAGATGCCATGTCAATGCATTATTTCACCAGCAAACCAACACATTTTAGCATTGACACTAATAGGCAGCCAAATTCTCTCTCACTATGTGCTTTTGCAAAAACAGACTTGTCTCTTCCAGCATCACTCAAAACTCTTTCTATTTTTACCATTCAGCTGCCTGCACAGATAACTCTCTATAATTCTTTTTCTCTCCCATGATGTCCCTTCTAAATATTACTAAACTTGTGTTATCAGGAAGTTTTGTTGCTATTTTTTAAAATCAGTTCGACTTAGATCATATTACAACAGATGCATATATCAAAAAAGTCTAGGAAATCTGCCAGAGATTCTATGCCTTTATGGTGGTGTGACAGAAACCCAAATACAGGCTGTTTTACGAACATAAAAAAAAGAAACAGATTGTAAGCAACAGCTTATAGGCCATGCACTAAATGACGTAATTTGTTTCCTTATTGCATACTGTCTAGACACAGCCATCAGGTCTTACGGTAAAGCCCGTGCTCATGCCGGGAACATAGCCATATTCCGCACCACCAGAGGAGCATCCTTTACTTCAGAAGGTTATCAATACATGGCTGTAAGTCCACCCTGGTTATAACACTCGTTACCTCCAGACTTGTTTAACACACTGTTGTAGTAGCATAAAGAGACATTTTCAGACTTAAAAATTTAAGGAAACTGAAACCCTTCCCCATCCACACTGAGTCATCTTGTATCCTATATTGTACTGGAAACCTACTTGTCAATTTATGCCCATTATTCAAGGATAAAAGACTTAAGCATACTGACCCACTTCTAACAACTACAATACAAGTTTTTCATTGCTTTATTCAGGCTTTGCAGGTGTAAGATACACTGTGCTATAGCGAGACTGTTCAGACTCAGCTATTGTTCCCATTTTTTTTGCCTTTGGTTACCAAGCCTGCACTGATCTGTTTTTTAAGTATTGACTTCAACTTTCAGATCAGGGAAAGTTTTAGTAATGTCTGCAAGGGCAACATACTCTTTGTGGAGACATACTTCATCTACTGCTGCTGAGGGAATTTGGGGAATAAAGTCCGTGGTTATAAATCATTAGAGTGTCTTTACTCAGAGTTAGTTGACCTACCCCACTCTCAAACTGAAAGTAAATAACTCATTAGAGGAAGGAAGAGCTCAGAAGAGGAACGATGCCTCTGGGAAAAATTACATTTCTATATCCAGCTTAGTTTCCATTTATTGCAGCCATGTGAAGATAGAAGTCATGACCCCACAGGCCGAGGTTAACGTCTCAGTACATTAGGCCTCTCCGCAATCTCCAAATTATTTACTAGTTACAGGTTTATTTCATGTATTAATGAAATTTTGGTACAGAGGATAGCACCAAAGAGAGAAAGATCTTCCAGTTGTAGCTTGTAGTACATCTTTAGGCTGAACAGCAAAAGGACTGACTCTTAGTAGTACTAAAGTCTCGGCTTGACTGAAGACACACTATGTAACTTTGAGTCCCAGCCTCCACGCACGTATGAACACCTACGCTTTCTCCCCCCTTTCCGTACATCTGCAATCACCACTCAAGAAGCCCACTTCATTTTCAAGACTGGCAGCATTTTGCTTATGGCTATTTGGACACAGTGAGGTCTGCCTCCTGTGTAAAGTTAGAAATAAACAACTATGCTATCCATCAGAAATAATGAAATGCATTCTCCTGCACTGAGGTTAGGAGACCGCTAATAACATATGTCTACTTTACTGCTAAATTATGTTTCTTGGTGGCTTTCAACTAAATGTTGGCTTGATGTGGCACAACAAGAAGGATTATTTCTCAATATTGATCTTCCTGACAGGAGTCTGTCAATTGCTTCTTGAAATGATGGAAAAATGAATTTCTTGACCTTTTGTTTCACAAAGGAAAATGGAAAAGTAGAAAAATAGCACCTAATTTTTGTGCAAAATTTACTTTGTTAGATTTATTAAAGTAAACACATTTTCAAAAATTAGATTAGTATAGGTCTTTCAAGTTCTGATTATGCACTGACTGCACCTTCCTACAGAGTTCTCATGAAGACAGACTTCAGGTGGACTGTAACCACTAGACATAATTTCCTATGTCTTGCGTCTGCTGCCTTACTGGCTTTACTATTAATCCTAGTGTGAGTAATTAAGGCAAATTGCTGGTGTGGTACCGATTTACACACAAAGCTACAACTTATTTGTTCAGTTCCCTGACTGTGATGCAACTATGATTGAAGTACTTCTCAAAATTTAAATAAAGAGAAAAAAATGTCATTCAGCAGTTAAACTACCTTCTAAAGTTTATAAAGAAGAAATAATGATTTAACAGATATTCAATAAGCAGAAGTATTTTGACATGTCAGAAATGATGGAAATACATTCAGTTAAGGGAGGCTTCAGTTAAAAGCTTTGCAATTAAAAAAGAATTCAAGTAAAAGCTGTAGATTACTTTGGATTTCCACATGTACCCCCAGTAAAATTCCAGTTAAATATTTAAATATTTCCATTTCAATAACGGAAATGCTCTTTTTTGAAGACAATGCTACACCACTTTGCATTCTAGTTTCATCTGGTATCACAAAGTACATAATTCTATTCCTCTGTGACACAACACCTCCATAAAGCTATGATATGTGCATTATGAAAAGTTTTTCAGAAGGGGTGATGTAGCAAGAAGTCTAGACAGGTTGCTGAGAGGGATAACATCAAGCACTCGGAGCTCAGACTCCTGCTGCCTCTCTCATAACCGTCTTGGAAAGGAAGAGGAGCCAATACCCGCAGGGAAATTTGCTGAATTATTGTACTTTTCATCATATTTATTCTGGTGGTAGAAGAGGACAAGCTTTGCTCATCCTTTCCTCTTAATCCCTACATGTTCTGATGTCTAGAAAGGGATTTCATTTTATGTTGGTGAAACTCAAACCACCCCCACTGCTCTTGAAAGTATTTACTGAGTTACATCATCTTCACTTAACTCCCATTTTCCTCTCCCTGAGCACCCTGCTATTTGTGTCACGTTTTAATGCATTTTGCAGGATATGTCCTTAATTTTTCAATACTTTTTAGTTGCTAAAAGTTTAATACTTTCTCTTGTTCCTCTTATACCCTCATAGAGCATATAGGTGATTTGTAATACATAAATAAGCCAGCAGTATGTTACTTCTGAAACATAACTACTCTCTGGAAAATAGCTTTGATGTCCCTTTTCCCAAAAAATCATCAGTAAAAGAACAACAAAAAAAGACAGAAAAAAAATTGTTTCTCTGACCTTGCATCATTCTACTGAAAGTCAAAGTCAAATCTGTGTGATTTAGTGAAGGTCTCATTTCAGGAGAGTTTGAGTGTGGTAGTCTGACCCCAACACTACCAGTTATGCTACTAAGGCCTTACTTATGGCTCTCACTTTTTTTAATACATATATATATATAAGAGATGTCTTTATTCTAGATCAAGAATTATTTCAACAAAACCATGTCTAGGGACACACTAGAGAATTTATGTGGAAAAGTGTTTGAGTATGATTTGTCCTATAGTTGTAAAGCAAAGATTGGGAGATAAAGGCCATTATTGCAGATTCAACTTTCTCAGTCATTTCTAGGCTAATAAGAAACGAAGCAGAACAGGATCTATCAGTGATAAGGTTTATATCTGCGCAAATATTTACAGCCAGAATATTCAGATTAGCTTTGCTTCCTGTGAGAAGCCTGAACAGCAAATACACTAGGTCCTGGAGGAAATTCTTCCCTGGCAGATTCAGAAATTATAGGACCACGTCTCTGCTATATTGCAAACAGCCTTCTGTTGGCCATCTGTGAAGACAAATTGCTGTAGGTGTGACAGTGGCATTCATGTTATCATACTGTATTAAAACTTCTTTGCAGGATAAGTAGCATGTAAATCAAAATAAGCTTTATTTTCTTAACGACAGCTTGACATCTCTAAAAACTCAAACTCCACATTATCCACTGTGTCTAAAAGCATCACTGCACCATTCAAGCTTTCACACAGAGTCCAGGTACCCTGAGTGCTGTGGAAACCAACATTGGTCAACCTACTTGTGTAGCATTCATCAGCCGAGCTTTGTCACACATTTCAGAACATCCTATTTTGAAAAAAATTCTCAGTATTACACTGCAAGTGATAAACTCCCCAAAATTTCAATAGCACTCTGCATGGAAAAAGCCTGTATTCTATACACAGAATGTTAATTTATCAATACAGTTCTTATTCTAGTATTATTACTCTGCAATATACTATGACATATCTGCAGATCCCAAATAAATATGCCTCGAGATTGATACTTGCATCAGAACTGAAAATGGAGTGACATGCACAAAGGTAAGCTTATTAATAGCAACATTATTTCTTATTTAACACCATACGTAGGAAAGTAACTTAACATTTATATACCGTTGCAATGGGTTTGGTTCAAGTAGGTACAAAAAAAAATAGTTACTCTTCTCCCGTCCCAGCAACACTTCTAATACAATTTCCGTTTTGCATTCCAAGAACATCAGACTGAATTTCAGGATACCACTTCGTCAGAGTATTCATTTTCTATATTTGCACTGTTCGGTGTTATGTTTAAAATTAACACATCAAGAAGAAAATTTTAAGTGATAATCTCTTTACATTGAATTATCTGCTTTACATACCAAATATAGTACAAGCGCAGCATAATAGATTTTGACCAATAAAGCTCTCATAACTGAATATGTGGACAGCAAGTTTAACAGAAAAAGGACATGTTTTTCTCTGCCGCTTTTTTGTAGGTTCACACTGATTTTTTTGTTCTTCTGTTATGTACTTTATACTACCAGTTGTTGGTGATTTGAGTAGAGTTCTTCAAATCCTCTTTAAAAAAAATTGAAAATCTAGAAAAGCATTGAGCCTAAATGTAAGAATCCCAAGGCTGCAACTGTGGAGGGTGGAGTCTTGTGGGACAGAAGAGCCAACACTAACAAATCGCAGTGCAGCATCCTGACGTTGGATGTTGATGTTATTGAAAACTGCTAGCATTATTATTGTTATCAGAGAGGAGAAAATCCAAAACCACAACTATATTCTAAGAGCAAAATTTCAGTTACTTCCTAGAGCTCAAAGTTTTCATTTTGCCTGCGAAACATCATTGTAGAAAAATAGTCTAATCATGAAGAAATAGGGTCCCCCATTTTAACATAAGCAAAAGCTGTTTAGTTTTATCAATAGCCATGGCTGAGCAAGTAGAAGTTCCTTTTAGGAAATGACATGGGGAAGCCAAATAGGACTTGTTTACCCTGTTCCATTCAGACTTCAGCCAGCACAAGACAACAGGGGAAACTACAAAGAGCTTGCTTAAACAGTTTACTGGTAAAATAAATATACCACAGTAAATTTTAAAAGGCGAAAGAGGAGACTGCATTTAAGTCATCATCCATACAACCCCAAAACACTAAGACAATATCTCACTTTTTCTGTAATTCTTTCCACAGAGCAAAACCACAAAACAAGAAATGTTCAAACTCTGACAAGACATTTGTCAGAGATGCTTGCTAGAACTGTTACTGCTTTAGGAATAGTAAACAGTGTTTGCAACAACTATTTGCAAGACATAATTCTTTTAAAGAGTAAATATTATTTTTTTTCCAACTGAAAGAATCCCAACAAGGAGATTTGCTTTATTAGCATCTCTTCCCTGCAGAACCCTGAACGGTGTAGTTCCACGAACAAAACACTGCTCATGCTGAAAGTTCCTTTTACTCTTGATCAACTGGGTAGGCTAGGACATAGTACTTTGATGTTTAGGGAACATAGCAAAGCATGTTAGACAGCACAGACTAATTCCTTAGCGGCACTTCTTTGGTGTAGGAGAGCTCATTCTGAAGTTATGTTACAGGATCCCAGGGGAACAGACAGACGCTGGCTTCCTGACCTTGCAAAAACCTGTTAACATACAATGCAAACTCAAGTGCATCTACTGAGCAAATTCAGTTTTACAAAATTTAATGAAGGCTTTAGAGGAAGTAAAATCAGAAAATGTGTATTAGGGAAATTACAAGTTATCCGTTTTTCTTGCAAAATAACAGACAGCATGACATCCCAATCATTTCACTATTTCAATGTCTAAGAACTGGATTTATAAGTAAAAAGTTCCAAAAGTTAGTTGCAGAGTTAAAAATATCAACTTGTTTACATGTTCACCTACTTCAGCCAAATGATAGCTGAAGTCTTCTACTGCAGGCTGGTTGTCCTGTCACAGGACAAAGTGTCACTTACATTCAGGTAATCTCCATTTCTCATATCTGTACTTTGTTCTGGGGGTCATAAGCAAGTGAAAACAGGATTAAAATCAAATTATCCCTTGGGAGTTCTGTGAGTCAAGACACATACAGAGTTCACAAGAAATCAGAGTAGTATTCCTAAAAAGACTTTTCTACATGAATGATCATCCAGTACTTTACAAGGTGGTAACTGGTATCCCATTGATTAAATGCAGCTGCCAAGGCAATTACATTCTCTATATTTCATGAGTATGAATTTCCAGAGAAATTCAAGTTTCATGATCCTTACTTAATAGACATTTTTGGGGACCTACTCCGGCTACACGTAACACCTGCCACAAAATAAAAACAGTAAGTGAGCCACAGTGGTCATAAAAATAAGTATCTTACAACACACGCAATTCCCTCTTTACAAGCCTTGATATGATAAAAAAACAAACTAGAGAAAAGCAGAATAAGAGTCACAGCACTAAGCACTAGAGAGCACACCTTAGTACGCACCTTGAAAAGCTGAATACCAGAGCAGCTGCTGGGGTTGCTCTAACTTGCACAAAACCTGTGTCATCTCCTATGGAAAGCTCATTGTCCAGGTAATGCAAAGGTAACAGTCTCTTAGGCTCCTCCAGCAGTACTCTCTGTGCTAGAGTGCTCAGGAGGCACCGGGTTTTTTGAGATATATGTGTTTTACGTAAATTCAGAATCACTTCATATACTGCATGCATGTGACAGGAAAGAATCCTGTGTTTTCCTTAGTGGGTCTTACAGTTTACTTGCAACACATTACATGAATAAATAGCCACAGATTTGAGGAAATACTTTGTATAAGTGCCTGCTTACCGGCTGGTGCAGAATGCGAGTAGTGAAGTTGAAACCCGTGATAATCAGCACATGATTCCCTGAATTTGCCTTCCTTAAAATCTGACTTGGAATCCTTTTTGGTCTCAATCTCATCTGAAGAAAGCTTATCCAGTTCAATTATCACAGCTGACATTGTAGGATAGTCTCAGTATAACTCAAAATAAAAACAAAGCTGAAGAAGCCACTTGAAGTTCGGCTTCCCCAGACTTGCAGTCCGGGAAAAAATAGCTTCCCACTCAAAAAAAAAAAAAAAAAGAGTCCCAAAACTGAAATAGTGCAAAATGTTTTTAAGTCAATGATTGAGAAATTGTATTTCCTTGAAGCTGTTCTTCCAGCTCTGCAGCATTTGGTAAATATTACAGCTCTTCTCTAAGGTAGAAAAGTACCACTTTAAAAAGTTCTGTTCTTGCAGCAACAACACCAAGTCATTTCTGTGTAGCTGCTACAAAAATAACAGACATACAGATGTCTCTACTTATCGTTGCTAAGTTGTGGATTTACTAACTTTCAGAGTCTAATCCCATGTTGTTACCCACTGGTCCAGCTGGGAGGGGCTAAGCCATACCAATGGGAACCAGTGCATCCCGCACGCCAGCCCAGCGGCCAGCCTGGCAGCTGCACCGGGGAAGTTACTTGTGACACAGTCCGGTTTCCTCGGTGAACACTCGGGGCTTTGTCTGGGCTGTGTGCAGCAAGATAAATGCCCGCAGGCTACACCATTCCTTGAGAAGAAGTAAAATAAGAAGTGGAGAGCCATTTCATAGAACCTTGAGTCTAAAAAGTTTCTCTCTAGGGAAACCAGTGCTAGTAATATTAAGGAAACTGTTTTAATCTCTTAAGCTTTATTATTACTGCTCTCCTTTCCTTAGGTGCAAGTAAACCTGAGCAGAACTCAAGACAAGAAAAGGATCAGTTTATTCCCAGGCTCTGTCCCACCAGCCAGCCGGAGAGCACGATAACCAGTGCCAAGAGAGGCACCCACTGGCGATGGTGGGAAACTACACGGCCACGAAGCGCTCGAAGGAGAGCAAGGCAGGGGCGAGCGATGCTCAGGGGAGGCACGCTGGGCTGGAGGCCTGTAGGTGCGCTGCCAGCTCTGAATTTCCCTTAAAAAGGGCAGAGCTAATAAAGCATGAATTGTCATTTATGAGAAGGTATCGCACAGGAGTTCTTAGTAGGAAAATGCCATGCCTTAGCTAAAGAAAACACGATAGGGTGATTTGTCAGCTATTAGCTCCCTATCACTTTCTTAGCTTTTTCTTTGCTCAGTGGGAGAGAGTAGTAAATAAGAAAAATCTATGCAGCCATGCAGCTTTTACTAAACAGTCCCTTGCCCTGCAGCAAGATGACAAATCCAAACATTTTTAAACTCAGCTTGATAGAAGTGAATTCTCAGGGCTTCCCCTATTCATGTGCATCAGGTTTAAGCCAAGCTGCTGATCAATCTTTACACGAGCAGGGAGCAGGTGGAGCCCCCAAAATAAAAAATCCATGTACCAGTGGCACACTTCCCTAAGTCAAGGGAATCTGTGAGAAATAATTTCAGATGGGTTACTATCAAAACAAGGAACCCAAGTGAGGTAACGAGGCTAATACTAATAAGTAGAGCAACATGGAAAAGAAACAAAAAAAATAAATCAGTCACAGGGGAAAGTTTTCAAGGGGGCCAGAAATAATAAGTTGCAGTTGTCTTTTTAATTTCACTTCAACTCATGCACATCAGGGGTAGGAAAAAGACAGCTTGGTTCAAGTGTCACAACACTTAGCAAAACTTTAGAAATGGTTATATAATGGGGAAAACAAGAAAACAAGCGTTACATAGTTTGTAAGGCAAACTCAGCACTGCTCACACCAAGAAAGGGAAAGGCAAAAACTGCAAGACAGACTTGTATTGCATCCTCTTTTTAATAGCCCTCTGTTTCAGTTCCCCTTTCAAATCCGTAAGTCAAATTATGCCATTATTGTTGGCTGAAGTTATCTGGTTTTGTCTTCTCAAAGAAGTTTTCCCCAAATGATAACACTTGCTACTAAATTTGTTGGAAACTTTACAGGAGGTAACAGTCCTATCAGTGTACCCCAAACAAAATCCTTAGCTGAAATCACACTTCCTGATGCATAAATACACAACAGATTTATTTTAGAGTTATTACGCATTTAAATCCAGAATATCAAGACTTCCAAAGAAAGCAAAGGCTGAATGCTCTAATGACATAGCATCACAAATGCCCAAAGGGAAAATCATTCTACCTTTCAGTGTCCTAAGAACTTTACAGTGTCCTCACCTGGGTACTGGTAACTTTTCAGGATACATGAGCAATTTCGCCTCCTATACAAAAGCTTTTTTGAAGGTTTTCCGGTGACATTAATCTCAGTGCGATTTAATTTAAAATTGAAGTATCTCATTAGTATTGCTGCTGCTAAGTTTCCGATGTAAGTGAATAAGTAAATCAGTCAAGGTCATATTAAGTCTCTCAATCTGTGACCATTTCTTCATTCGTACAAAGGTTTTGGTTATTTTTTTTCCTCCCTTCCTTGATTTTATGCATTTATGCATATGACAAGAGGGAAGGCACTGCTCCTTGGCAGTTTAGACAATCCCCAAACTGTTCTATTCTCTACACGCATTATGTAGTGTGTGCTAAACCCCTGAAATACTAATCAATTCCGCTCAAGGGCAAGGGTCATTCTTAAGATAGATAAGATGATAACATGTTGTAAAGAATTCTTGAATTTCTTTTTAATTTCCAGCCCTGTGGAAAGCAATATCCTAATGGTGATCTATGACAATCCATACTTGTTATTGAAGATGACCTGAAAGGCAGCAAATGCCTTTAGACCTTTCCCTCATGCTAAAGCAAACCGGAGGTGCAGAGTCTGACACTGGATCTGCTTTCACCCTGCAGAGCTAAGCCAGCCTGGGAGCAGCTGAAGCCCTCTTCCATTGGGAACCCTGCTCTTCGTGGTGCCCTTTTTCCCCTTGGCTCAAATAGTTATGTGTCAAAACTTGGAACCTGACCTATTCAGTAGTTTTAATACCTTTTCATTTGTCAAGTGGTTTTGAGGTTTTCTATCTCTTCCTCCCTGCTCTATCAAAGACTGTCATTTTTGGCCAGATATCTGAACAGTATTTTTGTAAGTATCATAGGAACAGAAGTCACTTTAGGAACTTTATTTCGGTGCCTAAAGACACACGTATGTATAAGCACCTAACTGAACCAAAAGCACCGGAACCTGTTATTGCTCCAAACTCTAAATTATTTGACTACTGTTATAAAGTTTCCCTGTAAATAATATCTACTTTCAATAAGTTGGATCATTAGACACTTATGCACAGTTTTAAATGATTTTGTTAAATTGTCTCATACTTCTAAATATCTGCCATATTTGAAAATATGGCTGTACCCCAATATGGCAATATCTGCATGTTGTGAAATGTACCTGAAAGTAGCATTTACACCACAGACAGTGTTTTTCAGAGAGAAGATTCTAAACCTTTCAGCTTTTCACACTAAACTAAGTTAGATTTGACTCAGTCCAGTTATAAATACTTTTTCCTCAAAAATAAATAAATAAAAATACCTAAGAGCTTGATGTCAAACTGAATTTTCCGAATTGAACGAAAGAGTAGAATCCCATTTGCAGGCTTTTGGGGGCGGGGTTGTGGGTTGTTTTGTTTAATACAAGAGAAGATACCGTTTATATGCTAAGAAGTGTTAATATAATTTCGCCTTTGTCCAACACATCAGTGTTTAGGAATTCGTGTAATGGAAGACTCAGGCTTAATTACCTCCTCTGCCTGGACTGAGTTGTGTCTATTCCCACTGATTGCTCTAAAATATTCTTGTCTTGTTAGAGAATGGATGTGGTACCCTGAACATCTCATCATAACCATTTGAACTACAGATAAACAGATGTTGAAAACAATAAGGAACAAGAGATAGTAGCTTCCAAGATCAGGGCTCAAAATGACACAATTTAATTTCCTTTGCTGCAATCCAATTAATATTTGCTTATGTTACAAGGTGGAAGTGTTCCAACAGTTAAGAATATGGGAAACAGCCTACAGATTTTGTTGCATGGTATCTGCTCAAAAGTGCAGCATCTCCATTTGACTACGTATTCAGCACCGGGGGAAGTAAATATAAATGTAGAATCTCTCACCTCTCATGTAACTGTTAATCATAACTCACTATTTTTTAGCACACCAACTCTACTTGAATAGCAGTTTGCAAAGCCTTGGCAATGACGACAAACTTGACTGAGCACAAACTTGACTAAGGTCAACAGACAAAAGAGCAGAAGCTTCAGCACAAAGGTAAGAATTAGATCTGGCTGCATGTTTTCAGGAAGGAATAAACAAGGTGTGTGTGAGAAACATTAGGATATACATTTGTTGATAAGTTCCATGAATTTGTCTCATTCCTAGACATGGTTGTTGGTACAATGTGGAGCTGCGTCAAGAAGAAAAAACACTTCTGAACTCCTGCCAAAAAAAAAAATCCCAAATAGATGAAGTATAAAAAAAGATCAAGACCTTGTTCCTCATTTAGGTATCTCTCATCAGTTTCTGTTGCAGAGACAACAGTGACCCACCACACCAAGGGGTATATTGAATTTCTGGATCCTTTACTCTACACAAGAGAAAAAAGACCTGACCCAAAATGTCTTTGCCTAGTTGTCTCCTTCCCAGAGCTCTTGCTAGGAACTTCAGGCAAGGCAGAAAGTTGAATGAAAATAAGTAAGGGAGACACAGAAATAGTTGACCTACAAACTTACTGAAGAAACTGTAACCCAGGGTGAACCTAACCAGACCTTATGAAGTCTGTTAGCTTTGTTTGAATAGGTGTCCCACACAATAGACAAGATTTCACACGTAGCAAGGGTTATGCAAGAGTTTTCCAAGGTTGTTTCTTCATAGCAGTTAAAGCCAGCTCCTCCTGGCTGGCTATCCAAATTAGGATTTTACTGAACACCCAAATACCCAATAGAGCTCCAATAGTAATTAGGGTTTATCTTTTCTTACTCAGTAAAACAGTTATCGTTTCAGAAAAGTACAGGTCAAAGACTATTTCCTTCTTTCACACAGAGAAATCGACCCGTGACATAGATTTACTTTACTCTCCAAGTCTAATTAGCATATATCAGCTTAGAAAGGCTATACAAATAATTGGTTATCATGTAAAAATGTAGAATTTCCTCGTTCCACAGCAAAACACTGAGTCTCTGGAAAAAAGCTTAAGGCAAATCAGAACATCTGTGATTTCAAAAACATTGTTATTATTCTGCAAGCCAGAAGTAAAAGACCATACTGAACTTCAATGCATAGGGAAGGAATTTGATTTACACACAAGCAAGAAATAAACAATTCCTGTCTTAACCTAATAGAAAAAGAGAGACCATAAAGTCATTATGCTGTAATAAACCAACACAGGTTTTAAATAGCAAGAAAACGCGTTTATGCTGCGGCACACCTTTTGATCATGTCTTTTATATTAATTGAAGAGTTACCCATTTAGATTTAAACAGAAGCAGTTATTCATAGTAAACAAAGAGGCAGGGAAGAAAGTGTCATCTATCTTCTGTAAGCAACCCAGGGACACCTCAGACTGTCTGATAAATCAACGCAGGCACAATTGGAATTTGGGTTTTTTACTATATAATCCCTATCACTTTTGAGCTGGTAGAAAAGCGAGGCAATTTTGGTTACATTCTGCTGATGAAGTAACACACTTCAGTATGTTTTGCAAATAGCTTTCTCAGCAATTTTGAATAGTCAGTCCTGAAAACAGTTTTATACCGTTCTTTTTTTAGTGTGGTTGGGAGGCAAGAATTTTTAATTTTGAATTAACTATCCCATAAGAATTTATAATTCCCTCTAGAATTCACTGCAAATTGGTCCCTTTTTATCATTACTTGCAGAATTCAATGAAGTCTTACCCTAAAATAAGACATAGTGACAATCATTCTCTCTGGGAAGAAAAAAACCCGAACAATCAAGTAATCAGACAGCACCCCTGTCACAAAACTTTGCCAGGTGAAACAGGAAAATAATTTAGGAAATTCAATAGATGCAGACTTAATGAGCTGCAGTCCAAAAGTCTCAAAGCTGTTTCATCTTTAGACTTCCTAGTTGTATGAATACAGTATCTAAAAATTATTCAAATCAATCTAACTTTTCTATATAGATATCTTACTAACATATATAGACACACACAAAATGAAACCACAGCAGGCTCTCTCTACAGAATTACCAACAATTGATTAACCATTTCATATTCTTATTTTATTCAGAAGAAATACATTCCATTATTTTTTTTTTTCAGGAGGTGATGAGGACTAAAGATCTAACATCAAAAAGCTAGTACACACAGAACCGCCTCTTTTACCCAGCAATATTTTTCAGGGATATCTGGAAAAATATTCCAAAACCAGGAAGAGGAGAAAGGCAACCCATAACCACCAGCCCTCCCTGCATACAGAGATAAATTTACTGTGGTATTAGATACTTAGATAAGTGACTGTTTCTCTGATGCACTGGAAGACTTTCGCTTTGTTAGGCATCACGTCCATTTGCAGTTGCGAACGTATAATGAAATCTTGATGTGGCTAAAGCAATGTGCTGTTTCTGCCGATAACACATACGCTAAAGGTCAGGCTACAAAGCCAACAGTAAAGGCAAAAGGTCTTGCCCAATTAAGACAGTTCCTCTTTTAGTCATTCCTTAAAGATTTAACAAGGTGATTTTTTAACTTTATGGCATGTTACAACACTTTCTCCATGTACCTGTAATCACCCTTAAAGATGAAGAAATAAAACAGAATAACCCCGAGGAAACCAGTGGCAAAGCCCAAAACCAAAATGCATCTTAGTTACAAAGCAATGACTTGTCTCAAATTTCCTCTATGTTGTTTGACAGACAGTCCTTATAGACTTATGCATGTGTGGTTTTTTTCTGGTAATGAGCCACTTCAACATTGATTCTAATAAAACCAAGTTTATACTCAATGCATGATTATAATTATTAAATGCATCTAGAAAATTAAATGTAGATTTGGCCAATTAAATGCCATTAAAGATATTCAGGTGTACAACGAAGTGCTCTGGAGTTTGAAGACATCTCCACAACAGTTCAAATCTCACCCACTCTAGCATCAGACTAATGTATGTATAATCCAACCCAACGTCTCTAATGATTTAATAAGCCTAAAGAAATTCAGGTATTTACTACAGAAATGTAGATGTGGGGCAGGTTCACCAAGCCTAATCTGTCACATTTCAAGTCACAATGACAATGAAACAGACTTGATTAAATATGAAAAAGTTCTACTTGTTTGCATTCCACAGAAATTTCAAGATAGAAGGATCAGATCAATCATCTGGATTCACATTTATTCATAAGTACAAACCTGGCAAAAGCTCCAAGTGTAAACAATAGAGTTTACATGAATTGCAAGTTTTCTACCAGTCTGGCATTTCAAGTTCTGGACAGGAGATGTTTTGTTAGGATACATATACATGCATCTCAAAGAAACACCTAGAAGCTTGGCTAATATAAAAAAGCTCCAATGTAACAGGATAAAATGAATTTTTACCTGAAGCCTTTTTCTTTCATGAAAATAACTGTCATAACATAACCAGATAAAAACTTCACCCAAGTTTTTTTTGAGATTGTACACAAGAATTTTGATTCAGTACATGACCTCTTCACAAGCAAAGCAGAGCATCAGGAACAGTATTATTTCTGTAATCTCACTTATGAAGAACTATTATAATTTTTATTTTATTCATGCAAGATACTGTATTTGAGACAAAACATACATCTTCTCAGATTCATCAAAAAATTCTAGAAAAATAACCTCTTAAGGAATTTGATATGTAGAAGTAGAGCGTATTAAGTACTCCCTAGGCAACAAGAAATTAAGCAAAATCCTCAAGCCTTCAATTGTTACTTCTAAAACCCAAGATAACACATTGTAAAATGCAATATTTTCCTTACAATTACAGTAAATATTACTCAGAGCACTACGTCAAGCAACTTTTACCACAATTCAGCGTATTCTGGCAAGATTCAGATTTGTATTTACTACCAGCCTACTAGAAGTCACTTTTAATCCTTTAAAAATTCACATGTAAAATCTTTTAGACACACAGTAGCTCCTCAGTGCCAAGCAACAACTGAATGTTTAACATTTGAATTACTGACTCAGTGAATTAATTTGAACTAGACACTAGGTGTCTGACTCGCTTCATCATAGGATACGCTCGTTGCTAAACAGAAAGGAAATAAAAGTGATCAGAGAGTAATTTACCCTGAAAGAAAATATATAAATATATATATATATATATAACGATATAAAAAGTACACCATGTGGCTTTATCTTTCAGTAACAGCAAAGCTTACAGTACATGTGTCTGAATCCTTTTGGGCAACTCACAGGAGATGGGGAAAGAAACCATGCAATTTTACATAGGTGGTCATACCCACCTCTCAACAGAGAACTTAGCTCAAGCCAAAAGTAAATGTCAGAGTCAGGCCTGGCATTTCAGGGATTTTCTCAGAAGTCCCAAAACACAGGAATAGCATTTCCATATCAGCCTTTTATTCCGTAGCCCTCGCATTGAAAGAACTATTGCAGTGACAGCAATTTTGTCTTTTTTGTCCCTTTCTTCCATGCTTTGTTACCACAGCTTGCTCTGCTGTTGATATCCTTCTGTAAATGGAAGTATACAAAACAAATGGTACAACAGTTCCTCAACAGCAGGTTCTCCTTCAGAAGGAGGATTGAATAACTGGTTAATTAACCAACTGTGGTATTTTTTAATAATTTCACTAAAACATACCATGCCTTGTCTAAAGAAAAAGGCAAACATCTACTTTCACACCTCCACAAAATTAGCTGGTTGATATCAAGGGAAAATAATGATTCCAAGAAATCTTTTGGACAGAATACTATAATTTCAAACTTTATCACAATGGGTGATTAAGTCATAAGTTCAGCCCTGACAAGTATTACTGTATGTACACATATTCATCATTTTTTTTTCCTGGGAAGGGCCTCCAGAGACCAGAGCAGAGTTGCAACTGTAGAACCAAGTTCCATCTTGAAAAGAAATGGTAGGGTCTTCATGTCCTGGGGTTGCCCTGGGTCTGGTGTTGCTTTCCCTTTCTCTCAGCATGAAACAACGCTTATCAGCCACTTTGAACAGGCAGCTAGAGCTTAATAGTTTGATGTAAAGGTGTGAGGGAAAGATCAAAAGCCTCAGAAAAACTGCCAGATCTAATCACCTTTATTTCCTCCTCACCACGCACACTTATTTTAAAATACTAACCTCAAGAATTACTATAATAGTAAGGTTCTTGCAAAGTTAAAAAGTGAAAGTGATTAGAATAACATTTTCAACACCATCCTAGTGTCATGCACAGATATTCTAAAGTCTGGTTAACACACCCACCCCCCCCGCTAAAAGATTAAAACTCAACACTTTGCCCTTGTATTCGTTCCTAGAGTTGTGATGACCATCCCTTGGACTGCAGGCACAGATCCCTCACGGCAAAAAAACTAAGGCCAGATTCCTCCTTTTTCACTCATATACAACAGAATGTTAGCGGATATTAGAAATTAATTCCAGAATAAAATTGAGCCAACAATTGAGGGTGTGCTTTTATCAGAAAATCACCATCTTGATGGCTCCCTTTCATAAAATGTTTTTTGGTCTCATAAGGGAGATGAGATATCTCTCCTTCTATGATTAGATAATTTGTTTACAAGCAAAATCAAGCAATGAGACACACATATAAAAGTTCAGCGTACCTGAGATCTTTTTTAAGCAAAGGAGATACAAGATAAATTTTAATGACATACAAGTCTTCAGAAGAAAGGTAAGCATTTCAGGGAGCAGAAAGACACCTACCAACAGGGTCAATCCTCACTGTCAATGTTACTGAAAGGAACAGAATTATTTTCCATGACAAAGAGCTGGAAAGGAAGAGAAGGTTATGAAACTAAAAAGGTATTATGTGATGAAGTTAGGGTTATTCATTTGCATGAAAAAGGATAACATTTTCAGGAACACAAAACTGAATAGCTTGGGAGGGAAAGAATCAAACCCAACCTAACTGCTATGAATCGTGTCATATTCATTGAAAACTGCCCAAGGCATTCTGTATATGCTTAGCTAACCTAGCTAACCTTGTTTGGTGACAACAGCCTCCAAGGTAATCACAGACTTGAAACAGAAAAACTTCAAAAACCTAGCCAATGCCTGAGGAACTCAAGTTCCAGTTTTTGAAACTCGGACACCTAAGTTGCTACTGTTGAAAACTGTTTCAGAGCTACATCTTTATCTCTACCACCAAGGGAACAGAAAATGGAGTTTGACAGGTTAGTGCCAGCAAACAGGGATATTACAAACCACCCAAGTCATCAAGTCTAGTACCCTGTAGTCATGGGCAGACATTTAATTCCCAATTTTCAGAGAAAGTCAGAGTAAAATAATAATTGAGGAACAACACATTATATCATATATCAAAGGACAAGCCTCTCTCAACTTCTGCAGCACAAAAAATAATCGTAGAATTATGTGGTGCAAGCAAACGCAGCCTGATTCTTTCACAACCTTTTAAAGCTATCAGGAATCATATTAAAATTTAATTTTCTCCAGAAGTCGCCCTGTTCTGTTTTATTCTCCATGAAGTTACCTAGCTCCTTCTTTACATAGCTTGTACTCTGCCCCCACTCTCAGCAGAAATATTATTCAGCTACTTGAAAATTTAGTAGACTTCTGAATGGTTTGATGAACAATTTCAGAGTTTTACTCTTACAGCACTAGTCTTGCTTTGCTTAAGGAGAATTACTTATAGTATACATATTTTCCTTAGCTTGCAAAGCAGTCTTAATTTTTTTAGCCCAAGATAAATAGTTGACTACTTTGACTTTTTGTTTGTTCCCGTCACTTACGTCAGTAGTTTCAGTTAGCATACATTTATCTTGAAATATTTTAACCGGGCTGCACGCAGTACTTAAAATGACATCATGCGTATCCTCAAACAGCAGCACTAACACTCCTCTCTTTCCAACAGGAATGCCTTGCCAATGTCCTCTAAAGTCACATTAGTGTTTTTTCACAACTGCATCACATTAGCAGCTGAAAGTTATCCTTTGATTAGCTTCATTCCAATTCCTATTAGTCTGGTGACAGTCACACAGCATGAGATGATTAGTTCCTCCTCGACACCATAAATATTCCCAACATGTATTTTGCCCACAAATTTCATGTGCACATACCTATTTCCTACTCTCAGGTCAGTAATGAACATTGCAATTCCCAACATTAAGTAACAAAGAATATCACTAATGATTTCACTCAAGGTTTTAGTGTAACCTGTTGTAGTTTCCTGTCCAACCAAATCTTCATTCTCTTTGCATTAATCCCCTTCATCTCCACTTTGAACAATAATTTCCTATAGAGAATGGCAAATTTTCTTGAATTGCAACACTGCATTTCTTGTGTATAAAAATGAAGTAATAAAAAAACCTCAAGGTAGACACTCTTTCCCTCTTGATAAAGCCAGCCTATAATTTAATGCCACTTGCTGATCATTTCCACATATGTAATGATTCTTTTCTTCAAAGCACATTCTAGTTTTCTACAGCATTGAGGTAGATCGCCTCTCTCTTTTCTTCCCCCATTCTTGAACATAGTTACAGGATTATATATAATCTAGCCAGAGTACTGAGTCCAGTTCTACAGATTAAGCAGATTTATTTTAGATTTGTGACACTAAAATTTTAGTCTTAGAGAATTAATAAGACCTCCCTGATATTGTCAAGTATGGTCACTATGCCCCATACTGCCAAGCTGTAACTTGCGAGGATTGCTTTGGGTTTTGTTTTGGTGTGTTTTTTCTTTGGCTTTTGTGGGTGTTGTTTTTTTGGTTTTTTTTTGTTTTTTTTTTTTACAATAAAGTAGAAGTCTAGCTTTTAGTGAAAGATCTCTAAGCTAATAATTTATAAAGTACCTGCATTTTTCAGGCTTTAGCTTATCTACAATATATACATGCAATTTTAGCACAGTTTCTTGTACTTCATGAATTTTGAATATGTTGTGAAAGATGACAGGCATGATTTCCCTCTGAAAATCACAAAATCTAATACTAAAGAATTCGAGGAACTAGACTTATTCCTGATCTCTAATATCTCTAAATGAATAGTCTTGCTAAAGTATGCACTAGCGTTAAACATATGCTTTAGCGGTGTAATTTCCCTCTCACTGCAACAAAAGCAAAGAAAAATCAGCAAGATTTGCACATTTGAAAGCATGCAAAAGAACTTCACAAGCATGTTTGAATCAAGAATACTACTCTCCACTGTATTTATCTTAAATTCTCCTAGGCAATATGTTGGTTTATTGTGTCTATTCCTGCTCCAGACTATGCTACATTCTTGTTCAAGGAGGTTGTGGAGCATGTCCGTGATAGTATTGGCTTAGATAGAAGCTTCCAGTGCAACACAGTGAAGCACCTGCAAAGATATTTCAGCCACTTAAGCAATCAAAACAGATGATAATGTTGCTGCTTCTTGCTTTATTGCCCACTTTGCAGATATTTCTGTTTTAATCTTTGGTTTTGTTTTGCAGCCTCTTTAAAAGGTTATATTGCTCATCTTTAATCATTTGCTTTACCAATATTTTTTGCTGTCACCATTATTTGCCATTTTCAGTAAGTCTGAGATGTTTCTCATAAAATGGAGGTATTTCCTCTATTTTCTAGATCTGAACTTAAAAATTATTAACCCTGCAAAACCATACGGAATAGCTAGTCACTTGTGACTCATCTGAATCTATAAACCAGCTATGATTTTATGTTAAAATTAGAAGTGTGGTGTATCTAATACCAGTACAGGAAAAAAAATCATCCTGATTCATCCAAATTCTGGCTCATCCTAACGAACACTGACTACTTGTAGCAAAAATAGTAGGAGTTATTGGCTATGCAGCCATTAACATTTACAACTACTGATTACTCTGTTAGCACACTGATTAAAGGCCCAGAAGTTTGACTGTAGTAATTGGTCGGTGCATTTCTTCTAAAAATAATCCTTAGGTTACTGAGTTCATAGCACACAAAAACATTATTGTTATTTTCTAATTAACAATTAGGGTTTTTTTTTAGCTGTAGAGTTAACATTTTTACACTGATGAAAGCTATACACCCAAAAAAGAATGAATGAATGCATACATGCACAAACTGCGTGCTTTCTACAAGTGGTGTGGAAAGAGTGGTAGAAAAAAAAAATATTAAAGTTTTCAAATCCCTTATGTTGCTTTATAGTTTAATTTGCTCTGAATTCTGGTCATAACCGAATCTAGCAATTATTCTGACTCTTAAAATTCAAGAGTAAGAAACAGCGAGACGTGGATTTTTTTAATATTTGTATGCTGTGCAAGCTAATAAGAAAAGGTAGAAAATCCATTTCACTTTTCCCTTATTTGGTTTATTATCAACACCAATTGCAACAAACTAAGTATATGACTGCATTCTGCTCCCATTCCTACTAAATCTTTTGTTTCCTTCAAGGATTAGGGTCAATCCACTGCTACCAGTATGTGCTACGTACTAAAGATCAGTAGATTCTGCAAACTTCCTCTGCAGCTAATTGTCATGGTGTAAATCTGTATTTCATTAAAATCTTATCTTTCCTGAAGACTGGTTTAAATTAATGCACTTGATCACATAATGCCAAATAAGAAACTTAAAATTAATCAAATCCTGAAGGATGCCTGATTTCTGACTCCCCGTGGTGGCTGCATCACTGAAACAAATTGCCCCATTTTAACGGAGAAGTGCACAGGAGGGAACTGAAGATGTCCTCGGTTACAATTTTAGAAAGTAAAAGCTTGTTTTGGTTCACTTTAGTGTCTATACTCTATGTCTATACTCAAAACATAGTCAGGTGAAGATATTTCTAGCAAAGAAACCAAACCCAAATTCCGCTGGTTTCCATTTCTCTATAGATGTGAAGATCTTTCCCATGTAAACAATTTCATTTTGCCTGCAGCATTTCCCAGTAAATATAAGCACAAAAAATTGCACAAGAAAAATGCCTTCTAATTTACATTACATATTCTTTAGTTCACACTTGTTTGAGTACAGAGAGTATATTTAGTGTACTTACATGCCTAGCCTTCATGCCTTGCTCATTCCACACACCAGTTCACAAAATTTAGCATGTGCTATTTTTCTCTGTAGTATCCATCTCAGCATAACTACCTCCAGCCACAGATCTTTAAACAATGCAATTCCTCCACTAAAAGATTTTGACATTCATCTTTAGTGATATTCAAGGAGTATTCTCTTTCACAACACCTCTTAAAGTAACATTAAGCAACCCAGTGTGATGATATCTTCATTTTAACAGGCCTGCTGCTACTTTGATCTCCGCTCTAACTGACATACTTCAGTTCTCTCTCATCTTACCTGCCATCACAAGTATTCAGTAAAGACTTTCAACAAAGGTCTCACCTCCTCCTTTTGTACTCACCCCAGCTTCACTTTTTCATAGCCTCTCTCCTTTGTCATTATCATTATGCTCTCCTCTTCGAAATCTTATTCACAGTTCTTTTGTTAGCAAGTAATTTTACTTTGAAATGCATTTTTTCTTCATTAGACATTCAATGAAAATAAATCTGATACATTTACATGCATTTCTGGAGGTTCTGTTAGCTCAGAACAATGCACGAGACAACCCTTGCTTTAGAGAGCCTGTCAATCATTTTGTATTGCACTTATCACCGTGGTACCTAAAGGCTTCCGTTTACACTCCAACTGCAGACATTATGGATGTACCAAGAGAAAAAGAGGTATCACTGAAACTATTTTGACAGAACAATGAATACTGAATTATATTTCAAGTCCTAATAGACCTCTCACAAGATTTGACAACAGATTCCACTGGGAGAATCCAGAGTACAATTCCCAGTAAACCCACTAAGACAAAAAAAATGCTGTTTCATAATTCTGGTAGACACACTCTTATATTGTATTAAATAGTCTGTATCACATTTTTTAAATTATAGAAGTGGTTGATTTGTCAAGAAATCATCATTATTTTTATTACAGAAGTCATTGCCTGGTGGCATGCTTTTCTCACCCAACATGGTCACACAACTGTGTCTCAGGGGGCATCTAAATCCTTAGAAGGGATTGTCAAAGGGAGGTCTCTTGGAAGACATACATACATCAGAATCAAAATACCCATCTTCCAAGAACCTTTAACTCACTCTGCTTCCTCAAAGTCTGTAGCATTTCTCCTACTGCCTTAATTACTTTAGAAAATGACAACAATAAAAGTCACAGGAACCCCGATTTAGACTTCTCAGTCTAGATTCAACACATGAAAGCACTTAAGCATCTCAGTCCTCCCAGCACATCCCACTTCTTCCAGATTCTGTCCAGCACCAAGGCACAGCTCCCAGCACTAGTGTTACCCTGCCCCCATTTTGCAGTCACAGGGACACAACAGCTCTGGGAAGTTTCTCCTCTACCCCAGACTGACAGTCTCCAGCTGTTAGTTTGCTTTCACTGAATCCCAGAATGAGTGAGGTACCTTTGGAGGTCACCTGGTCCAACTTCCCTGCTCAGGCAGGGCCACCTAGAGCCAGTGCCTGGCACTATATGTCCTGGCGGCTTTTAAGTATCTCCAAGGATGGGGAATTCACAACCTCTCTGGGTAAAACTGTTTAACTCCCTTTGTGTTCCCATTTCAGCCATGGGACAGTGATCCAGCCGTACACACAGCGCTATCAATTATTCATGAATCGAGTAAACAGGCTCAGGATTTGTGAATAATTACACAACTTTGTTTATGGTCTGGTCCCAAAATGTAATACAAAAAACCGTACCCGCTTAGATAGCTAGCACTCTATGCATGGGACTACTAAACTGCAACAAAATAGTTATTTGAGCCATGGGAACAATTTGTTGCTTTATACACTCAAAACTGAATATCATTATCTCATTAATTTACTAAAATGAACCGAGAAGCTGTGACAGGCCAGAGAGCAAAATTTGTGGCGTTTGAAATGTTGGCGCTGAATGCAGAACTTAAGCTTGTTTTCTTTCGGCAGAGTAGTTCGTTCTGGTGGCTTTTCACACGCTTCACCACAAGCATCCTGCCCAGGGTCACTCTCCTCTTAAAAAGGAATTACGCATCGTTACCAGAGAGAATATCTGGCCTATGGAAATAACTTCTTTCCAGTTTGCTTTAGAAGTGCTCATGTATGCTTTATTAGCTGTAATGTGTTCCACATGAGATAGAGTTCCTAATGGTCACAAGTGCATGTTTGCTACAGTATAATAATTCTTCATAAGACAGAGTCTCTACATTTTAATTTCTTAACAAAACAAAAAAAATGGTTTTTTTGACTGGCAGAATTAATTTCTTCTTCACAATAGTAAAAAAGCAGTAAACTATCAGCTGCACCAAACCATGGCTTTGTTTCCTCAGTAAATTATTTTTAATCTGCTTTAAACTCAACATCTCTGCAGGAAAGCATACAAGTGAAAACACAAATAGGAGCTCTGACAAAAGCAGGAGCCATTTTGAAAACATGGTTCAAATGTCAGATGTTGACTCCTATAGAATATCTGTGCAACAAATGAAGCTCTAGATGACAGTACACATACCCCATATGCAATTATTTGCTGGTATGAGTGGGAGAAGAAAGAGTCTTGCAAGTAACAGTTAACAAGATCAAGATAAAAAATGTTCAAAGGGGTAAGGAAATGGGTGGAAAAAAGAAAGTATTTAGGAGTTAAAGGGAGAGGAGGGAAGACACTGCAGCAGGCAGTATCAGTCTTCATTTGGCTGAAAACACTGGAGTAAAATCAGTGCTGGCAGTAGTTGTAATAGATTGTCCCGTCACACACTTGCAGTGCTGGAACTCGTTTACAACTAGTTTAATATATCCTCTCATTATTCAGAATATCTTTGTATCTTTCTGTCAGATTAATGCTCCTTAAAATATTGCAAGGGGAGAAAAGCCAAGTATTAGCAATAGTAATAATAGCCAGACATGAATGCAGCAGCTTCATTTTTCAGAAGCTTGCTTGTAGTCAGGATTCTCTGAGGTGCCGAGAACAATGCTCTCTGCTTTCACACATTTGTCCAGCAGTCAGCGGGTTCAGCATCCTGCCTATACCTTGCTCCTCTGATGTATAGTGCTTATCTACATCAGCTTATGAGAAAGTTTTTCCCTTTTTCCTTCTCCGTTATCAACAACAAAAACATTTAGTAGTACTTTTATAAAGCTTGTTGAACTGTTTCCCCTCAAAGCGTAAGATTTTTAAATTTCCACCCACCAACAACTTCCAGCATATAAAACCAACACAGAAAGTGATTTCATAGTTGGTTTTATTGTTACCTCTGTAGACAAGCATTCATTTGTGCATTACTCAATCTCTATACTTAGTGCCGCAATCAACAATTCACTTGTGCCTTGACTTTTTTATGCACTGAACAAATTAGGAGATGCTATTACAATCCAAACCTTAAATCTCTTCTGCTCTTTAAATACCTATCCAATATTCTCAGAAGCCTGTTGAAATTTTCCCTTTAAAACGTCAATTACTGAAGCAAACTTGGAACTGAGTAGATAATTAAGAAAAGATCCAAAAGTCCATATACAAACCGTTACGTCCATTTTCCTAGAGAACTAAACGTGAATGCCACAACAGAGTTACGTAACAGACAAATTGTTAACAGCAAAATTGCTTAAGACTCAATCTCATTTGTATTAAGAAAGTGTAGCTCCCACTGCTCTGAGTGAGTTCAGAACTAGTCTGACAGTTATTTCACACTTCCACCAGTCGTTTTTCGGAATGAGTTCATCCCACTAATCCATAGCTAATATATACTTGGAGTTCATTAACAGCTTTCTTACAGCATTGGTGAGATATTTTTTTTTTATGTCTGTTTTCTTGGCGTTTTTAAACTTTTGTGTTTTAAACTTCCCTTAGAAGGCACGTTACTTTAGACAGGAAGGCAGGTAAGACAGCTACACCAGGCATAGTCAGACAGAAGTTGTGCAGACCATCGAGTCTGACCGTGCATTCTGCACTGCAGCTCTTGCTGTCCACCTAAGTGGATGGATGTTAGCATGCTGTTTGTTGAAAAGAAAAAGAGAACAGAAAATATTGGTACTTTCCTCAGACTGCTCCTTGATTTGCAACTCTTTCCTGAAGCACAACCAGTTGTTCTTCACATCTATTTTGTGCAGAGGAATGAAATATCATTTGAGCCAAGAAGTTTTAGGTATGAGTTCTAGTGAGAAACTGGAACTGCCTTCAGGTTTGTGTGGCTTCCCTCAGCAGTGGTGCAAGCATCCAGAAAAGATCATCTTGTGACAACCATTTCAAAAACATTAGCACACAACATCCTGCAGCAAATTATAAAAGTGAAGATAAGGAGCTATTCTTTCACTAAATCATCTTCAACACTTGCATCATTTAATTTCCTCCCTGTGTATTATGCAAGCAGAGACAAAAATAATGAAGAAAAAAGTTGCATAGCCCAAATACTACCTTTTCAGGCTCCCTATAGACCTGATCTTACAGAGGCACTATCCCTCTTGCTTGTTTCACCATTTACTTACAAGCTTGACAAAGTGTTTGTTGTCTGACTTCCTCTGCACCTGAGCAGCACCAAGTTCCTGATTGGCATTCGCTCATAATTTGGTCTGAAACCTTACAAAGAACCAACAATGATGCAAACTCCTTGCCATGTCTGACCTGTATTTGAGCCAAAAAGTAAAACAGAAGTAATTTCATACAGGCTTCTTTCAGTATATATTCACACAGCAAGGTACACATCTAACATCAGTTGACATAGGAGAACCACGTGTCAAGTCCTTTCTACTTACCCTAAAGAATTTATTAGCTGTGTTACCCCTTCTATCCCCTCCTTTCTTTTATTGCTGGTACTAAAAACCCCCCAGATTGTGCTCTCTTCTTTTGCTGTAGCACTTCATGAATATTCTTTAAATTAATAAAATATCAGAATTACAACTGGGATAAACTCTTGGCAAGCTACTTATTCATTGCAAGTAAAAATACATTTCTAAAGGAGCCAAAGCTATTAGTGGATTTGCACTGAATTTGCCAAATAGTTTTACCCCTGGGAAAAAGGCCACAACATTAAGTTCCATTTGCTTTTCATAGAAAATCTGTGACAGTGATTTGTTTCCCTCAGGATTCCAATTTACATGTACAGTCATGAGAGAAAGCGCAATTCAAATATGATTGTAGAAAATCATCTTGTTCAGATATTTTTGAAAGATACCTATGACCCCCCACACCCATAGCCAGAGGAAATGTGAAGAGAGTTGAAGCAAGCTGCTGGTTTGCCCAGAGAGGCAGAATTCGATTTTCCTGCTTATTATAGATCAGAAGTTCTGGACCCTCAGACCAATGAGGAAGCAACCATAAAAACATATTCCCAAAGATTCCCATATCCAAAAAGGCTGCTAACTCCTGGGTACAATGCTGTGTAGTTTCTTTTTTGAGTTGCATAAGTTCCTTACCAGCCACTGGCTTTTTGACTCGAGAGCAGAATTAACACAGTTCTCTCACGTCAAAGACCTGATTAAGTTGGATCCTGCCTTGGTACTTCCTGGACATTTTAACACATAGGTTCAAATCCCAATAAATAGTTGCGTATTCTGAAGGAAGACTTTGAGACATACAGAGAAGGCAAATAAATCAAGTCTTTTCATGTGTTCCATTGGTATAATAAAAACATTTATTAAAGAAACACACATTCAAATCTCCAGCAGAAATTAAAAAAGTGAAAGAAGGAATAAACACAACATTGCTTTGCTAATTGAAGTTAAATATTTACACAGCCCTTATGTCACAAACGAAAATTTGAGAGCCTAGGCTTGCCAAGAACTTGGACAGAACAGAAAATATCTTTTAGAAAATACAAGGATATTACAATGAATACTTGGCGATGCTACGAGCGCAGAGCTCCATGCTCCCTGCACAGAGCCAAGTCCAGGTTTCAACACAACCCTTTAGGGATGCTGAGAGGTGAGCCCTGGTACTGCCCACAACACCTAATCCCCTCTGCTTTGAGCTGCGTGGCTGTGGCCTCAGCTCTCACCCTTTAACTCTGGGAAATATGCCTCTGAACGTGCATGATTAATCTGTTAATTTTGCTAAAACTTTCCTAGCTTTGAGGAACTCAACAAAATCTTAATAAGCAAAAAGAAAAGGCCAGGGGAAAAAAAAAAGGACAACTAACCCACAACACTAAGCAATTTATTATGAGAGCACAAATATAAACAACCTAATGACAGGTGACAGATTACATCATCAAGCATTATATCACACCAGAGGATGGCAATAAGCGAACAACAGCACTGGAAAACAGAGGTTCAAGATAACCAAGTAGGCTTTCCTTGTTCTGCAAAAAAATTATCTGTCACCATTTCCCATAGGTGATCCATATAGGAGAAGTGATTGTGCACATGTGCACGTGGGAGAGAAGTTTAAAGGAAGTTGTAGAGAGCAAGCTCATGCCTGAAAGCTAAATGTGCTCAGCAATATAAAATATTCAAACTTCACTGTAAGTGTTCATCTCCTAGAGCATAAATGTGCCTTTAATGCAAGTAAATTAGGGTCCAAACAAAAGGCTTATTTCAAGCTCATAGGCCACTCTGTTGCATCATGACACAACAGGATAAAACCTTGAGGTGTATAACTCTTATAGGAAAAGCACACCAGGATCTTACAGAAGAGGTCCAGAGGGTACACACAACTAGCTGAGCAGCTCATGGACCCCACTCCCAAGGAAGCATACATTATTAGCTGGTGTCACATCTCAACCAGGTAATGTCCATTCCTGACCATTCCAAATGCTTCTGCATTTTCCTTTTCAACAGAAATGACCATTTCAGAAGGCCTAGCCAAGGACCGGTATAGAATCATAGAATCATTAAAAGGTTGGAAGAGACCTCAAGGATCATCCAGTCCAACCGTCCCCCCACCACCTATTACCCACTAAACCAAGTCCTTCAGTACCGTGTCTAACCTTTCCTTGAACACCCACAGGGACGGTGACTCCACCACCTCCCTGGGCAACCCATTCCAATGCCCGACCACACTTTCCGAGAAGAAATTTCTCCTCATCTCCAGCCTGAACCTTCCGTGGCCCAACTTGCAGCCTTTAAGGGAGCATGCCTCCTGGGACATTCTGTTGCAGTTCCAGAAGCTGTCTGGGGAGGAACTGGGCTGAAGATAAGCACCCACAATAGGAAAAAAAGCAAATACCAAAATACTGAACACCTGTTAAATTTTAAATACCTTTGGGAAGCAACTGGTCTGAGCTATCTGCCTGGACTCACTGCTGCATATATACAGTGTTATTACACATAGCCCTTAAAAATGAAATCTTGAAAATTTCTCCCTTATGGAGAGCTTTAGCTACCTTCAAAAACACTGAGGAGTTACACCACTGGACACCAACAATACTTGTGTTAGACCTCCTGGCTAGAACAGAAATAATGTTTGGAACTTTCTGAAAAAGGCAAGCTAGGAATGTCAAAGGTCCTAAAGGCTTTGGCTACATCAGCATTTAAATACTTGTTTTCCCCCTCTGTGGTTGTGGGAATTAGGTACTAGAGTCTTCACTTTCAAGAGAGTTGTATTGATGGTATTGTCACTATTCATGAACTTTCACGTGAGTTTACTCATTAAAGTAAAGGTCTAATTGATTAGGTGAACAGCTGCTAATTACAGGGCAGGATTATGAGCTGCATGTGCAACAGAGAAGCCAACGGAAGGTAAAAGGAGGCCATTAGCTGTGTATCAACTTGTCCATCTCCCTTTTTACCCGAGGTAGGATCACCAGCTCAGAACTGCAGGCAGAGGCTGGCGGCCCACTGTGAAAAATCAGCAGAGTGAGCAGACTGGAGAGCACGGGGCTCTGTGCCGTCAAATCTGACGCGGAGATGAACAGAAGAGTGAGGAGGAGAGGATGGGAAAAGCAAAAGGCAAAGTGAGCGATACTGAGCAGAAGTCAGCTGGGTAACAACTATCTGGATCATAAATTTAACTGTAAGAAATAATTCACAGGCCCCAGAGCTATAAGAATGTGCTGAAGTCACCCGCCCACCGCGTTTTTTCAGTGGCCAATAACAGTCCTTCGACTCTGCTGAGAGCTGCTGGTTCCATTTTGTGGTTTTGTTTTTAATGAGGATGGAATCAGTGGATCAAACTTAATAACAGAAATTACCTTTAGATACCTAATAGATAACAAATGTTATCATTTCCCTAACAACTGACTAATGAGAACGTAATTAATCAATTTAACTTTTCGGGCACAATACTGCCTGACCTGATGAATAATCATGAAAGAAGGATAAACTGCCTTCCTCTAAGAGAAGTAAAATATAGTAGTGTTCCTTCTGTTACAATAATGAGTAACAAATAAAGCAATCTCATTGTTTGGACACAGCTATATAATTTGAATATTAGCATTCCGCTCCTTCCCAAACCTGGGCTTCCTTGATTTAAGATCTAGAAAACTGAACAGAACAGGGAATAAAGATTAAAAAGGAGAAAGGAACAGACTAGGAAAAAAGAATGAATGAGCAAGACAAGTCTGCCAAAAGGAATGTGCAGCACACAGTGTCTTTACATAACCAACACCTACAGAAAGCAACTCTCCCTCACACACTTTGGCTGGGCCTGCAGTTGTATTGCTCATGTTTCATTAGCCCCCAAGCGATTCAGTACAATTCCTCTGAAACACCTTGGAACAGACCAAGATAGAAGGTCGTAAAAAGCCTAGTGACAGGCTTTTGAAAACAAGTTGTACCACAACTGCTGTAAAACCCGTAACACTTGGTTTAGTGGGTAATAGGTGGTGGGGGGATGGTTGGACTAGATGATCCTTGAGGTCACTTCCAACCTTAATGATTCTATTCTATTCTATTCTAAAACACTGGAAGTACATGTCAATTTAGCCAACGTTCAAGGACTAATGTTAACCATTTTATGCACACAGAGTTGATTGGAAAAACAATACTGATTTTAAAAGTAACTTTTCAGTATGCAATGCAGATTTATTATTGCAAGAGTCATTTGGCAGTCTGCATCTTCGTTATCTACAACCACCCCACACAATACACTTACCCTTGGAAGACAGATAGACCTTTCAAGGAGCATTTGTCAAGAATTTCTCAATTCTATCAACTGGCAAAAAAGCATTCATTGACCAGTAAACAAGATGCAGCAAGTGTTACTATTTGGTATTTTATCCTGGAAAGAATATACGTCTGCAGTACAGATGCATAACTAAAAAATAAAAAACCTCTCCTGCCCTTGCAAAGATAAGGAAAAGAATTTGAATCTTCAATTGTCTTTAGCTCTTTCAGTCTATTTTATAGTTCACATTCTCCACTATAGCATCAATAATTTATGGAAGAGATGCTATATTTTTCATTAATCGTAACTGTTTCTCCAGGCTCTCTAGTGCCCACATCAGCATGTGTTGCAATACATACAGAGCACTGAAATATTGTTCGCCTGATGCGTTAATAAAACTTTCAAATTCGTACCTAAGTATCACACATTCATTTGGATATAAATTCATTTTCGTTACAAAGTGAGACTTAAAAACTTTGCATTAATTATTCTAATCCTTTAAGGTATTGCAGAAAGAGCCGAGAAGCCAAGCTTAAGTCAGTGACTGCATTGCAAACAGACCTTTTGCTCCCTACTCCCCCTGCCAAAGTTTAAAACCATCAGCCTGAGGTCTTGTTCCAAGTGAACCATCTCATTTTTCACCATTCTTATATTGTGCCCAAAACAAAGTACCATGTAATCTAAACCACCCAGTCTGAGTAATAACCACGAGTATCCTGTGCATCAGTGTAAAAAGGGAACACCCAGAAAGAAACAACAAATACACTTAGAGAACGAAGCGCTCTATGTTTGTGGAAGAGACACTTAACTACAGACCGGCCATCAGTCTGATGTTCACAGCCTTGAACTTTCACTTAAGCGTTTGAGTCGATCTTTCACTGGAGACCTAAGGTCCTGTCTTCTTTTTCACATGTGGTTAGAGGATGAAAGGGTGGTCATCTCTCATCTGCTCATTCAGTAGTGAAAATGCCTGTCGAGAGAAGCTGATTCGGGATTTATGTGTTTTCAGTTTGAAAAAAGAAAATAGGAACTAGCCAGACTGAAAGCAAAATGAGAACCTCTGCTCCTTCCGAAGCAGCCAGGCAGAAACCAAACCGTGAACAATGGAATTAAGCTGCACTCCGGGAAAGCACAACCGTGGGCACGATACTAAAGAACTCGTTTAGGATGAAGTGAGGCTTAAATCTCACTTAACACAGACACCTCAAAAAGTACAAATACTCCTAAAATCCTTAAGTCTCTGACTGTCAGAACGTGCAGAGCATTAAAGACAGTGTGAAGAAGAGCTAGTGAAACTCGTCACAAACGGAGTCTAAACACAAGCGGGGTATTTGCCTTTTCGGCATTCCGTTGGCAAGTACGGCAATAGAACAACATTTTGGGGATAGATGGATACCCATCCGTCAGTAAGGACTAGATGATATGGCAGCACCTGGAACCAGACACCAGCGATACAGCACTATTCAAAAGCTGAACACAGAGGTCGTTTTCTTGACATAGTAATTAGCAGGTTTGCTGGTTTTGTTGCTTTGTTTTGTGTTTTTTTTTAACAAATACTCTTGTTTTTCCTTCTATGTCTAAAAGATGATGCTGAGGTTTATATAAAAGTATGCACAACTACAAAATTTTGTAACCTGGGGAAAAAGTCTCAAAAGTACTGGAAGTTCAAGATGTCCAATGGAAAACACACTTAAATCACTTAAACAATTTTGAAGTTTTCACCAATAGTGTTTTAGTTTGACTTTCTGTTGATATGATTACAAACATTATTCATACTGCCCCAAAATTAATTTCAAATGGGTACTGCTCTGTTAACAGATCCTGCATGTCACAAGCATAGATTCTTTACTGCGTGAACTACAGAAAATATATTTGATTATACTATGACAACACAATATGATCAGCAAGAGAGTAACTCACTAGACAGAGCCCCAGGACAGTGTTCTGTATATGCTAATAAACAAGACCAATATGAGACAAAATGAGAGAAATTCTTACCATTGAGGGCAGAGAAAGCCCCCTTGATCTTCATCCCTATATAACACACCAAAAGGATTACTACAGCACATACTGATTCTATGACAGACTAAGAGAGATTCGTGTGTTTCACTGTTTCACCTGCAAAGTGCAAGTTCTCATTTGAAGTGATTTTAAAGGCGAGGTATTTATTTTTTGCTATGACCAATTTATTGACTAAGTTCATTATTGCCATTGTTAGGCAAAACTCTTCAGAGTTCTACTTATCATAACAGAAGCCATAAGATGAATAGACTAATTTCCCTTGTAAAAATGAAAACTGAGAAAAAAAAGAATTCTAGAGTAAGACAATTGAATCAGCCTAAATTCCCAAGTGAACTAGTACAGATTTTCCCAGCTTGCAGATACAGCTTGAGGCTCTTCTAATGAATTATGATCTCTCAAAATAAAGAGCTAAGATCAAGCAAAATTGCTATCTCAATACATCTCCTAATTTCACATAGACTAGAACTGTACATACAAAACATTGTAGAAAAGGAAACCACTTATTTATACCAATGGCTGCTGTAATTCCAGCTCACCAGTTAGACCTGTCTCCCTTCTGTTACTCAAAAAGTTCGCATCTTCCCTATTGCTGCATCAATTAAATACAACAGATAGTGTTACTAGAACAATGCCTTCCACCATCTATTTATTTACTGTACATTGGTTACCTTCCACTGAAGTCTTTCTTGTTTTCTCCAGGAGGATTTACTTTACCCACTCAAAGTACTCTCCCCCCACAATTACTGTTGCCTCATGCTGGCTTGACATTCAGGCTTTCAGTAATTGTTCTTAAAGGGAGACATTAAATTACAGTTCATTAAATAAATCCATTTTATCCTACTTGCATTTTGATGACACAAGCATATGTGCATACCTACGTACAAAATATTTTCCTTCACACGTTCCTTAAGTCCATAAGAATCTAAGTCACTTGGTTAGAAGAGTATTAAAATATTTTAAAACTCTCTAAGGGTGGGGGGTTTTGCTGCTTTTTGTTTGTTGTTTGTTTTTTTTTTCCTGTTAAGACCATGGTGACTTCTGTTCAGTGTTTTGTTGCGTTTTTTTTTATAAAAACCCTCTTAGTCATTATGCACAAAAGAAAAATATTTGATTCAGTTTCCTAAATGGCATCAACTCTATTAAGCCAAGACAGCTCTCATTAATACAGCTGCTCACAGAGAAGAAAAAAAAACTGTTCTAGGCAGAAATGAGTTTCATTTCAATCATACAACTTTTTATGTCTGTAAAATACATCAATTAGAATACACCTATCAATGGATAATAGTGGCACAGCAAATTTTTCCCTCCAGAAGATAAATGGTAAGAAATCAGTGACAAGTATTGGGTGCTTAGCTAGAACTACAATGTTTTGTAAGAATGCGTTATGATATCTTTACTATTTGTTTTCCAAAGATCTAAATCGTTTCGGAATGCCCTATGTTAGCACCCTTAAATAGAGAGTAACACTGTGTGCTTTATGTTAGGATGCTAAAAGACTTATTCTTTTAAAAACTTAAAAACTGGTGGATGAAGCAGCCAAACCATTGTCCATCATATTTGAGAAGTCGTGGCAGTCTGGTGAAGTTCCCACCAACTGGAAAAGGGGAAATGTTAGCCCCATTTTCAAGAAGGGAAAGAAGGAAGACCCAGAGAACTATAGGCCGGTCAGCCTCACCTCCGTGCCAGGCGAGATCATGGAGCAGATCTTCCTGCAAACTATGCTCAGGCACATGGAAAGTAAGGAGGTGATTGGTGACAGTCAACATGGCTTCACATAGGGCAAATCTTGCCTGACAAATTTGGTGGCCCTCTACGATGGGGTCACAGCATCAGCAGACAAGGGAAGGGTAACCGACATCGTTTACCTGGACTTGCACAAAGCATTTGATGTTGTCCCACATGACAACATTGTCTCTAAACTGGAGAGACATGGATTTGATGGATGGACACGGAACTGGCTGGATGGCTGCACTCAAAGAGTTGTGGTCAACGGCT
>VWZZ01007508.1:11865-127164 GCA_013399095.1 Psophia crepitans | reverse complement strand
AGAGGGCTGGAGCACCTCTCCTGCAATGACAGGCTGAGGAAGTTGGGGTTGTTCAGCCTGGAGAAGAGAAGGCTCCGGGGAGACCTAATCGCGGCCTTCCAGTACCTAAAGGGGACCTACAGGAAAGCTGGCGAGGGGCTGTTTCTTAGGGAGTGTAGTGACAGGACAAGGGGAAATGGATTCAAACTAAAAGAGAGGAGATTTAGATTGGACATTAGGAAGAAATTCTTCCCTATGAGGGCGGTGAGGCATTGGCACAGGCTGCCCAGAGAAGCTGTGGATGCCACATCCCTGGAAGCGTTGAAGGCCAGGTTGGATGGGGCTCTGGGCAACCTGGTCTAGCGTCAGGTCTCCCTGCCCATGGTGGAGGAGCTAGAACTGGATGGTTCTTGTGGTCCCTTCCAAGCCAAACCATTCCATGATTCTATGAAAAATAGGGCTTTTTTAGCTATAAGAAAGCACAGAAAATAGTAAAAAGTTCAAAGTTTTCATTTTATTATCCAGTGAACTTTATTACCTCAGAATCTAAAAAGAAAAAATCAAGGAGTTGAAGATTAAAACAGTTTATTGAATGCCAGTTCTTTCTCCCTGTTCTGACTGTTATCCATATGTCCCTGTTAGCTTATATACAGTTTTTAGATTTTTCCCTTTAATCTGTCCAACAATTACCATTTGACATTGCGAGGTAGGAACACCTAGGGAATACATATTTGTTCTCAATATCCGTGAAAGCCTGGAGAGTAGAAGCAGCCAAAAACAGTTCAGGTTAGTTACAGTCTGTACTTTGATTACAGACATGTGATTTGTACTACTAGATTAAGAGGAAAATGTCCTTATTGCTTGTTTTGAGTAAGTCCTCATCTTACAGGGGAAGAACATACCACAAGAAAATTTCCATATAACATATAAATACTGATGCCATTAGGTAACATCAAAATAACTAAGTGTCCTGGTTTTCAATTAGGATAGAGTTAATTTTCACAAGCAGCTGAGAGGGCACACAGTCAGGACAGCTACACCAAACTAGGCAAAGAAATATTTGATATGATATGACATCATGCTCAGTATATAACCTGGCGGGGGAGGAGGTGTCACTGCATAGGGCCAGGCTGGGTATGAGGCTCCAGAAGGCAAGCAAATTGCGTTATGTATCACACACTTCATATATTCTGTTATCAAGTACTGTTGTTATTTTCCTCCCCTTTGCTGCCTTAGTAAACTGCCCTTATCCCACCCCATGAGATTTATGATTTTATTCTGATTCTCCTCCCCACTCCACCAGGGGGGAAAGGAGTAGAGCAAGCAGCTGTGTGGTGCTTAGCTCCAGCTGGGGCTACACCACAGCATCAGGGTAAATTAATCCCTAAAGTAAACAGCAACTTGATGCTTTCTAGAGGTATATATATCATGTGTGACCTCAAACACTGAGCTTCATAGTCTCAAAAATCTCTAGAGTCTCCAAATGCAGTTTGAAATTAGTATAGACGGATTAGGGCGTGTCATGCCCATCTCACCCCACCCCCCCCATCCCCAATTTTTACATTACTTTAATCCATGTCCTGAATACAAGCTCAATACTGTTTCCTCAGTGGGAACTAGACTCTGACCTCAGTTTATTTTAGTGTGTTACACTAGTGCTGTTTTACAGGAGGTGTTTTATTGGACTGATTATTTTTTAGGAGGTGTTTTATTGCACTGATGAAAATTGAAAAAATATTTTCATTACTTATAACTTGCACAATTTTTCAGTACTATTAAGGTTCTAATATAAAAAATGCAAATGACCAGATTAGTATACCCAACGTATGTATGGCAATAATCAAGTTCATAAGCACACTAGGCTGTATGGGTAGAAAACAATTCAGTAGGAGTAGCATTTAATCATCTTCTGAGGAATTATCTTGCTTGGAAACAATCTAGAGTTTAAATAAATGGGCTAAAGTTTGAATAACAACCCAGTCTCTCCTCTCACATTTCCCATTAGTCTAGTATCTAAACCCAGAACTCATTACATTCATATTTATTAGACAGTTTGTCATGCTCCAGTTTTCCCAAAAAGATCATTAATGAAGCACAGATTTCCATTCACATTAATTGCAGATTAACTCTTTGAATGCAGTTTGAAGACTAGGCAGATATATTTTGTGCAAAGCATGGTATTCTGACAATATTGTTACTTGTCTTCAGTGGTGCTTCTCTGAAGAGTTCCCAGCCTCACACTGATTTAAGGAGAGCTTAAAAATACAATTTACTTCATTAGTTATTTTCTGCCCAGTCAACCCAAAGACACTAGCATGAATGAAGTTCTTTAAATGCCTGCTAAGCATTTAATCTCACTTCTTACCTTCTCACTGCTATGAGCAGAATTGCTTTTCATTTATAATACATAATTTATAAAGTGCATTAGTAAACTGTTCTTCTGCAAGACTTCAGTCTGCAGAAATATACTTTTGCACTGTCAGTGTTGCAGTAATTTCTCCATATTAAAAAATGGACCCTCTTTCGGTTCCATTATTAGAAACTTGTTCTATGTAGCTTAAAGAAAGCAAAAACGGAAACACTCAGTGCTTCCAGTCTGCACCGTTTGCATTTCAGTTTGTTTTGCAGGTACCATTGGAACTTGTCCTCAGTACGAAATGAGTAATATCTTCTTGTAGGTCTCTATTTCAAACGGCATTATGCATATTATTTAAGGCCACATCCCCCATTTTAAGATAGTTTTGAATTATGTGCAACTTAACATTTTGTATTGCCCATGCACTTCACAGGCAAACTCCTGGCCCTTCACCCATTTCATCTATTAACAATAATACTCAACCGAAGCAGATCCGAGACAGACCCCTGTAGAATGCCAGTCTTGCCTGAAGGTGACCCACTCCACACACACTCTGTGCACCACGAAGCCAGCTGTTTTGTCAGTCGTGCCGCAACTGTTCATTAGCACCATGCTATCCCCCCGTTGTCGAGGCTGAGCTTAGAAGAGTCATCACAGAGATAAGCCTTCCCTTTGGAGAAACTGCTAGGATCCACTCTCCTATGGGGGTGACATTTCTGTGTTTTTATAGAACTAGACCTCACCTTTCTGCTGAAGAAATATATGGAAATATTTGTAGCAAGGAGCAAAGGAAGAGCTACACAAAAATTTTTTCTCACACAGGTTTTTAAAGATGTTTCCAGATTTAGAAGCAGCAAAACACAATAGAGACCATCTAATTTCTGGAGTACTTGATCTTCTACTGTGAAAAAGGAAGAAATATTTTGATAAATATTTAGCAGCTGCCCGCATGAGAGTAAAGTGAACCAAATCTTTAACACCAAGACAGTCACTCTGACACAGCCCCTGTGAAATCAAAGTAACAGGGCTGATTAGAGCAAGCAGCTGTTGCCCATCTCACCCCAAAAATAATTCTTACAGTGTTAAAACAAGAAGTAAAATAATTCTAAAAGTCTGCTTTGTGTTTGTAGAGGACCTATACCACAGGATTCTGACAGTCAGGTACACTTTAGGCGCGTTACTCAAACTTAGTATTCACAGTCCTCACTTCTCAAATGTTTTATGAAGCCAGAGTAAAAGCATCTTATATCTCTAGTCCAGAGCACGCAATATTTATGATGTGCTCAGGGTAATGAAATGGATTTGATGGACGTTCTGGATACATGTATAAAGCAAGGTCTGTGTCGAAGCAGGCAGCAGCTTTCACATCTCACCTTGGTCACCAGAATATCTATAGTGTGGTCCTCCCTTTCCAGAATAAATGAAAAAATGGCAAAGTAGTTCACTCTGCTATCCCACCTTGCAGGTGGCAGGGGGGAAGCAAAGTTCATTCTTTCTACTCTAGGCTTCTTCACTCCTAAATTGTCCTCTGCATCTACCAGTCAAGAGCAAGGGGGAATCAAACACGACTATAGGAAATCATTTTGCCCAGGCATTGTTGAAAAGCATAAAGCTCACATGACTACAGAGCCAGAGAACAGCTCCTCAAGTAAAATATTGCTTCAGTATGAACTTTTTCCAAGAGCAAAATAGCACAATAGAAATTTAATTTTTATGAAAACTGTTTAAAAAAAAATACTGGATCAGCCAACATTTGCTTGTGTCACCTCTCAGACACTTCATTCCTGGAGTATTCATGACCTGAATTGCTAAACCCCAAGTTCCTCATAATAATACCTTACTGCAGTATAATAGGAGCGCTCCTAAACATACTTAGAATAAAAACACTGCCTATATACACTTCCAGTGATCTTTTATTGAAGAAACTACAGTGTTTCAGAAGATATTCTCCTCTCAGACCAACGATTAACACAAAGTCTGTAGCAGCTCTACAGCTGTCTAATGACTTGTCAAAACACCAACATACACATACTTTCAGACAAAGAACCCAAGCTTTCCAGTCAGTCTCCACTTAGCAAGACAGAATGAAAAGAGCAAAGGAACATACTAGGAACACAGTTGCTGAATTATATGTGTTTATATATTGCAAAATTAAGCTTTAAGAAATATTTTTTAGAAAGTGGCATAAAACAGTGAATGACTACATTGTGCAGTAACAGGATTTTTTCTTTAAATCATGTTGGCTCTCATACTAAACCAATGATGAAATGCCATAACTATTTAAGGAAATTTTAAGCTTATTTTTTAGGTCTTTAGAGGTACTTCACACCATCAATGAATATGAAAGCAAGGAAAAAGCTTTTAGGAGGTAGACTGTATGACAATGTTCTTAAAACCAGCCTTTTCTCAAGTGTTCTTTTAGTCTCAAAGAATCCACTACGAATAGCAACACATCTTGTCTTGAAATGATTTTCCAACTTCTAAGGAACAAAAAAATTCAAGTTTTAGAAAGAATACTAAATCTATTGAGGTATGGTTTTTGTTGTTTTTTCTTTCCAACCGCTTCAAAAATAATTAAATTTTTTACAAGTTTAATTCTCAGTATATATACATAATAGGGAACCCTAAATTCATGCTTCAAAACCCTGCATTTATTATCAACATTGTAATTTTCCTTTGCAAACCAAAACCTAGTTTCTAGCAACAACTACTCATTAAGTTGCCGATATCAGTTAAAGCTCTCTGAAATTAATTTTGACAAATACAAACAGGATTTCCCCAAGACTCTTTTGAAACTATATACTTCTCTATGCCATAATTGCAAAGCAGGCATGCATTTTATAAACTCATTTGAGGAAAAAAGAGCTTATGTTCTACCTTTCAGGCCCACAGCAAAACCAGAATATAAATGGCTTCCATTTTTATAGTTGGTCCATACCTTGTGGATATAAAATACAGAATGAGTCCAGAAGCCTTTCAAAATTCAAGGGTATTTGTTCTCCCACACAGTTCCAGCTACAAAGGAGAATTTCAAGTTTGAAATAAAATCCAAACTATAGATTTTTTTTCTTTGTTGCAAAGTATTGAATTGAGAAAGAAAAGTAACTGTCAGTAACATCTTTACCCCCTCAGACATTTAGTGTTTGAATTTTAAAATTCAAGATGAAAAATACAGCCCAAGTGGTGGGGTTAGTAATGCTCACATTTCTGCAGACAAAGAAGAGTCTCCCATTAACTTCCCCCTTTAAAAAAAAAAAATCAGTATTCATAGGTGTTCAGGAACATGGATTTTTTTCATTTATTCTAGACTACAGGATAATTTATGCTGGAAAGCATCCTTAGATGCCACTTTGGCTATGACATAAGGCTCTTGTTCAAGCAGTTGCCTGGGTAAGTTTTGAAATACTCCAAGGATAGTTGTCATGATTTTCAGCTGAGATAGAGTTAATTTTCACAAGAGTCTGGGAGGGGACACAGCTAGGACAGCTGACCCAAACTACCCAAAAGGGTATTCCATATCATGCGATGTCATGCTAAATATATAAGGTGGGAAGCTGGCCTCCCTGGGGAGGAAGGATCACTGCTCAGGGACAGGCTGGGCATGGGGTTCCAGGGTGAGCAAATTGCATTGTATATCCTAAAGTACTCATGTTATTTTCCTCTTCCTTGGCTGTCCTAGTAAACGATCTTTATCCCACTGCACAATATATACCTTTTTTTTTCTGATTCTCCTCCCCTTCCCACTGGGGGTGAGCAAGCTGCCAAGTGGTACTTAGTTGCTGGCTGGGTTTAAACCATGGCAACAGTGCTACTCAGCCTCTCTGGGCAGCCTGTTCTGGTGTTTCACCACCCTCATACTTAAGAAAACATTATCTCTCTCAACCATTTTCCATTTTCCAAATTGCATCGTTGTCCCTCGTTCTCTTTGCGTTACAGTACATTAGACAACATTAAGGTTGTTCCTTACATTTCTCTTCCTGGGGCTGAAGATAGCTAGTGCTCTCAACCTCTCCTCACATGTAACTTGCTCCAGTCCCCTGAGCATCTTGGTGACCCACTGCTGGACCTCCTCCAGTGCATCAGTCTCTCACTGGCGAGCCCAACATCGGGCACAATGCTCCAGGTGCTGTTTCGGCAGCGCTGAACATAGGGTAACAATTACATCCCTGCCATCTACCCATGCTAATACAGCATAATAGGCAACCAGCCTTCCTCCCCTGCAATGGTGCCTTGTTGACTCCACTTTGACTTGTTCACCATGAGTCCCAACTCCTTTTCTACAACAAAACCGCTTCCCACCCAGGCAGTACACTGCTTGTGGTTACTTTGAGCTATATCACTACACATTGACCTTTGCTGAACGTCATGAGATGCGTGTCAACTCGTTTCTCCAGCCTGCCAGGGTCCCTCTATTATTCTAGATTACAGGATAACATATGTTGCAAAGTATCCCTAGATATCATTTAGCAGATCTCATTTTGACTAGCAAACCTGAACTTTCACCACTTACCCTCTGTTCACTGTCTGCAAACTCGCTGGTTTTAAGGCCACTGAGTAACATTGTCCACAGTACAGATACCAGAAAAATGACACTAGGAACCAGTTACTACTTGGACTTTCTACCATTGATGACAGCCCCTTGGGGCCTGACAGTCAAGCCAATTCACTATCCATCCTATAGTCTACCTATCCAGTCTATATCTCACCACTGACTGTTAGGATTCCGTACGTGACCCGGTCAAAGACAAAGGCAAGATGCACAACATCCAAAGGTCTCCCCAGTTCACATTGGGCTGGGCAGGTACAATTTGCCCTCAGTAAATGCTAGGGCAACTGTCCAACTGTCCTGTTCCCAGTTAACATTCCTGCCATCCACGAGCTCAAAACAGCTTCTGGCAGCATTTTCCAGCTAGAGACACTATGCAACCTAAGCCCCAAGAAACACAAGAGTCACCTCAGTCCATTCTATATAGCATGAGGGGTGACTAGTGTGAAAGAAAACTGACACTTTAGGGGAAAATTAACTGATAGTTTTGATAACCCTTCACAAGATAAGGAGAATAATCATTGAATTAACTGTTAGAAAATAAATACATGTCCTAATATATTTAGGGAGTTCCTTTCCAGAGTGCAAAGTAGGATAAAAAGGACTACAGATGACTAACAAACAGTGAAAGAAGGATGTTGTAGGAAGAAAATTCCAAGTTACAGGTACAATTGAAACTAATATGTCAAATAGAGAAGAAAAAACATACAGAAGAAATAAACAATTGTCAATTTTACAATAAAAGTATTTACCTCAAATTAGTATTTTAAGGATTTGAATCTCTAATACCCTAAACAATCTTTATCCTTGGAAGCAGGACAACACACTACAGTTGTTTTAATAGTTTAGCTCATTATACACTGCTGCAGATTCTGTCCTATTGAAAGGATAAGTGGAAAACAAAGGCAGATGTAAAATGTGTTCAGTCTGGTGTCTAGTGTTCAAGCCACCTGCAATAATACTGAGCACTACATCACTCCACCTGTGAGAATTACTGAGCATTCAGGTAGTGAAAAACCTGTGCTAAAAATACTGTGGCAGGGAGTCCGTATCACAACTGGATATTAAATAGCTGAAAATACTGTAAGTTTTATACTTTTACATTAGATAAAGCATAAAAATTAAGAGCAGAATTGGTCAGATGTTTTCCACATAAATTACACAAAACCCATCTTTTTTCATTCTCGCTGCAGACAAAATCAAAATCTATGATTTTGCTTAAGCTTATTCTAAACAATTGATTTAGTTCAACTTGAGAAACATTTTGTTTTATAAACTTTCATTGCAATATTAACCTGCTGTCTCTCATTAGCTGTAACCTCAGTCCCTACACAACTGCAATATAGACTCTTCCACTCTCTCCTGAGCAAATTGCAGGTTTCCATCTTCCTGAGAAGTGCACTTCATTATTGGTTTATCAAGTCATTCTAACCCTACGGATAAGGAAAAGCATTGGATTCTCTATCTTCACCACAACGATGTACACTTGAACAGTTAAGGGACTTCAAGTCTTGCGTCTGTTCAATGAAACATCATTTGGCTTTCAATCTAAAGTTATGAACAGGCTTTTATACTTTTGAATTAAATTTATGGGTGGAAGGCCTCCTGAGACAAGGCTTAACTTTAGTTCAGCTAGTAATACTACTTTCAGTGTGACTGGTATGCAAGTTAATTCTTACCCACTCCCTAATTAACCTGTCTGGGTAAGCTTCCGATTTATCTATCTCTGACATAAAACCAGATATTTGTACAATATCAGGATAAAAACGCTGTCTCACAAGACATCCACTATTTCCTATTTCTCATTGGGATGCAAATCCAAAATAGTTTTCTCCGCACTATGTGCAGCCCCAGACTGATAACATCTTTTATGAATCTTCTGAAATAAAGTTGTTATACCTTCATAAGCGTAAAAATTTAATACTAATCAAAGACTTCTGAGCACACAGCAGTAAGTCCCAACTAAAATTCAGAAAGCATGACTGTACATATTTAGTAGTATATTGTCAATAAAACTAAAACAAGCCTGATTGCAGTTATTTAAGGTGAAAATTGGGAGATAAAGAGAAGAGGATTATCAACCAGCTATTTTAGTTCAGCTACACACACAGCAACATGAGTGAAAACAAATATACTCTTTAATATGAAATAAAACATCAGCCTGTGGACACCTTCTGAGAAGCAGCACATACTCCACTCGAGAATGGACAACCACTGACCCTCTCCAAAACCCAGATGCACACCAACAGAGCCACTCAGCACTGATGTTGCTGCTTGACAGAGCCATCATACACACCAATAAGAATAAGTACAAAGTAGGACATGATCAGGAGCAAACTCCATGACAAATCATAAATAAGTCAACTTAAAAAAAGTAATGAGAATCACCCGCAGCTTCTGCTCCGGATGCATTGCAAATTATAGTGAAAATGCATCCTTTAAGATCAATAATGAAAATTCTCTTACCTTCCCACTCTGAACGTTAAAAAAAGGTGGAAATACTGCTTATTTGGCAATTTCAGGTAGTCAGTTTACAAAGAAAGATAAAAACTCCAGTAGTGCATGAGCTGCATCAAAATTCACTAACAGGTGTGTTTAAAGCTTCTGGGTACTATAATTACAAAAACCTGGCACACAGAGCAGTTAGGGCTATAAAATTAAAATTTTTCAACAGAAATGTTTGCATTTGCCAGCAAAAGCAAATACTCCCCTAGAGTAAGAGTAAAATTGGAACTGATCAGATCGTGGTTTGGTTTTTGTTTGTTTGCTTTTTAACAGACCAAAGGAATGATTCTGATGTTTTCTAGATAGGACTTACAACTGCCAAGAACCCACTCTGGACTCGGAGAGTGTGCTTGCAGCCTGAAAACACACACGTTCGATAAATATCACCTTTTCCACCTGCTGTTTGGATACAGGCTGTCGGTCACACACCCAGGCCTGCAATGAAACAGCCCAAGCCACCTGCCTGGGATGATACTCCGTTCTAATTCAGTACAGACAGCTTTTCCTACCCCCAAAGCATTTCACGCTATTACAATTTTAATTGCCACCCTTAATAAATGTAAAAGCAGTCTTCTAGATTCTTCTATTGCGTATAAAAATGCTGCTGCCCATCATAAGGTAGTAGCTGAGGTATTTTTAAGTACGATATCCTGATGGGCAGGCACTGGCAGAGAAGCACAGGTAAATTTATGCAGCAACCATTACCAGAAATCCACACAAATTTTCAAGAGAGCATGGAATGGGACAAAATTATTTTAAAGAGGAAATCAAAAAGTCAACACCCATTCAATTAATACAAATGACACATCACTGATTTCTCTGTCTGTAAAGGCTATCCATATGAAATTTTGAAGGATGAGGCAAATATATATTTCTGCATGACATCTATAGTGTCTTCCTTCAAAACATAACTTTGTTGCAAAGCTACACATCTGTAATATTCATGAATTATTTGCTTTTCACGTTAACCAAATTTCACTGTCTCTACTATCACAAATACCAGTTTAAAAAAAAAAAAAAAAGGAAAAAATGCAAAAAACCACGGGAAAGGTGTTGCAGCACAGCCTGCTCTCAGGTATCAAACCCCTTCACCAGAGACATCTGTGACAGACTGTGGTAAGTTTATTACTATTTCCACATCTTCATTTTGAACAGTATTGAGAAGGAGCACCACATCAGTTAATACAGACATGGAACAGCCTGATTTTCCAGCTTCTGTAGCACTTTCCCTTCCTCCAGCGACTGTTACCGCCCACCCACCCATCTATTCACTTGAAGGCTTTTTCAACCAAGAAAGAAGAGTAAAGAAAGAGAGGTCTGCCCCTCCCCCCCTTGGTCATTCTGCAAGATTTTCCTGAAACAAGTGAAGCTCCCCACCAACAGCAAGGAGATCTGGGGGACAACAGCAGAGGAACATAGCAGAGCAGACACGTAAAGCCAAACACCAAGGACATTCAGGAGAACAAGGCAAGCTCTGTGCAGGGAGCAAGGGGGAATTGAACACAACCAGACTAACAGAGAGCAGAAAAGCCCCCCAGGAAACAAGAGAGCCAACTTCTTTCCAGGCCTGAGGGAACACAGCGTGGTTTAACTACAGCAGAAATACTAGAAACTACTCAGTTACCGTCACCAGACACAGCTTAGCGTACCTGTCCACAGATGAGCAGCCAAAACAAGCCTCTGCAGAAGCACACTCCCCATCACTCTGGTACAGGAAAGCCTGAAAACTCTGAGCTCAAAGAGGTGCTTCCCAAAGTGGAAACAAACCCACAGGTCCTCACCAAAGACCCAGCTACCTTCCACTCCCCAGCCAAACCAGAGCTGTGCCCCAGCCTCTGGCTTTCACGGGCAGAGGGAACACAGGTTGTAGCACTTTGCACTAAGGGTGGCAGCAGGGATCATTGCACCCACCTGCAGAGCACGGCTGCGGGTGGTAACCAGCGTGCACCCACCCCGCTCTGTGCTGCTCAGCAGGATGGAAACGTAAAAATAGAACAGGAGATAACTGATGGTGCTCAGGTGTTTGTGCAGCGCACACGGGTGAGGCCCCTCTGCTGTCCCTTTTCCTCCTGTACCTTCACAGTCCACGGTCACTGTACAGGGACATGGGAGAGCGCACCCTGATGTCCCTTTTCGGCACCTCTGAACAAGCCCTTTTGTGGTCCTGCTGACACTGCCTAACTCTACAGCAGCCCTCCAGGGCAAACCATTACTGAAGTTTGTCAAACACCATGTACCTCCTTTCACTTCTTTTAAACCAAGACAGTGTGACTTGGTGAATATCAGTGCCACGTTCCCACTTCCATTGCCACTTCACTGTCCCTTTTCTGGCTCCATGGGGACCTTCCTGAGGTGAGAAGACCAGAGCTGCTCTCTGTGTTCAAGTCAAGAGCACACCAAAGCTTTACACAGCAGCAAAATGATAACTTCTCTCTCATTTTTTGTACCCTTTCTGCTGACATCCAGCATCTTCATAAGGGAAATATCTAATCAAACATTGTCTTCTGGATGTGGGATAGTTAATATTTCTTGGTTTTTGACTGAAAAGAAATAAATTTCTAGTACCCCAAATGATTAGAATTCTTTTTTCCCTTATGTTGACCTGTTGACATAGATTTAACTTTTACTATCAATCTAAACTTTACCTAGTCTCCATAATAAGACCATACATGACGGAAATATCTAAGCATTTGAAGAGCAAAACTGAAGATACAGCTGGAGAGCAAGTTCATCCTGACATAGCATACAGAGTATTCCTCTGGAGTGGGAGAGGAAGGATTCAAGGCAATATCCTGTCCCATACAGAACGGGAGGCTAAATCCAGACCCTCCTGCCAGACCCAGAGCTCCCACATCTTTCAGCCACCTTTCTTGAAATCAGGGGTCACATATTGCAGTAGAAGAGACTGAAAAAATGAGTAAAATTTGCGCAGCAAGGCTGCTTAATCATACTTCCACAGCCAGTGAGACTGGTACGGTACCACACGAGTGCCTGAACCTCCTCAGAAAAATCCAGGTTGTCATAAAGAATTGTCAGGATGCGGTATGGGCCCTTGGATGCACGTGACTCCAAGCAATAAACCGGTTAAACCAAAATACTTAGAAGGAAGAGGAGGACTTCGCTAACTAGGGACCAGTACATAGGGTTTACTTGAAGAGATACGAGTAAGAATACACGGATTAAAATTCCCGTACGGTTCGCAGGAGCAGGCACTGTCAGAAAGCATTTCTCCAGGCTGTGTGCCCGAACACATAAGCCAGATAGAAATTTTGCTCACTTGTGATCACAAACAATCAAAAAACCTCTATCCCGACTGCAGCGTGTGCTTCCTGATGCATTTACACTGCATATTAATTAATTTGGTGCAATGCCAAAAAGCCTTCTCTTTCTCACCTGCCATGTAAGGCCAGTGCAGAGTGTAATTAAAAACAAGCAGAACAGGTGGTTCTTTTCTTTTTTTCTTTTCTCTTTTTTTTTTTTTTTTTATTGTCCTGGTAAGACCTTTGGCTTGCATTCGTATGTTTAGTTTTCACTATTTTTCTACGTTTCAATAAGCCCAGATTTTTAAGTCTGATGTCAGCAGGAAAAACATCAGAAAAATGTAGTGAGTCCATTTTTCACTTCTGACAAAATTACATGTATGATGCCACATCTGAGGGTGATCTTACCAGTTCAATATTTATCAGGTGACTGTTTTGGGCCCAGTGCAGCATGTATTGCAGTTAAATGTACTGAGACCAAGAAGAAAACCCACTGTGGTTGAGGTTTCCTGGCAGTCTTTCAGGACGTCAGTCTTTCACCTTGCTTTGAGCTGAAAATCTCACAGTCTAAACACCACAAGTCATTACTTGGCTCCTTCAGATTTCCTCGGATCTTGTATTTCGTAGTCCCCAGGAACTGTGAGTCTTCATATCATGCTAGGATATATATTTTTAAAACAATCTGTCCCGTTTGATCTTAGCTGTATCTTTGAACTTCCTACTCCTAAAAGAGAGTTTTCACATCCTGAAGTTGCCATGAAATCTTTTAATAAACAAACTGCAAGGAGGCGGTTGCTTTTTCTTAGTCTTTTAAATGACAGTTATAAGTCAAAGTTAATAATTTAACATTAAGCTACAAAGCCGATGAGAACTTTGTTACTTTTCAGAGATTTCTTGGTCTGACAAGTGCTGTAATGTGCTGTGTTTTATTTCTTCCCTCCCTTCTCAAGAGTGTATTCAAATTCACGAAGTAGTGAAGACAGATAAACTGTACTTGCAGCAGAAGCAAGCTTTAGAAAGGAGCTCTATGATGAATTTTTCATAGCAGAACTTTGCTTGGGCCTTGATGCCTTCTCAGCTGGTTACGGTTAAAACCAGAACAGCACCGTTCAGCTGCTTTTGTCTGTTAAGGCTTCATTGTTTTTAGAATGATGTGATTATCACTAAAGCCTGAACAGACAGGTTGTGAATAAAACTACGGATGCTAAGGAAATCACAGCCAAACTTAATGATAGATTGCGTAAAATGGTATCCTCAATGAGCCTGGCTTTTTCATGAAAAAGTCGCGTGTTTTGGGTAGGTGGTTTTTTTTTTGGGGGGAGGGATGTCAAATATTGTGAAAAAAGAAAGGAGAAAAGAAGCGCCATGGATCTGCTCTTCCTGCTGAGAGCGGGCTTCTCATTCTGACAAACCTTTTCTTAGGATGTTTTCACTCAACGTTTTGCTCACTTAAGTGTTAATGCCATAGAAATTCTCACAGATAAAGACACTGAAATGTAACTGAATTTTTTGACAGATTTAAAGTGGCAAGTGAAAAGCAGAGGAATTATAAAACAGTTTGAGAATAGTTTGTCCTTTCTCGGATGGCCACAAGGGACAAGAATTAGAGCAGTACTCTGCTTTAAATGGAGAAGGTAGTCCCTGAAATCTCCTGGGAAATCCATATACATCTAACTGCCTTCAAGAACTGAGATGATAACTCTTCCCTAGTTGGTCCACACTAATCTCACAGTATAGTAAATCAGGTGTTTTCTGTTCTAATTCTGATTCTTTTCTATACGTATAAATTTTTTTTCCTAAAATACTCTTGAAGGAATGTGTCCTTCTTTAATGGATGTCTAACAATACCTGCAGTTTTAATGTAATGAAATAATTACTCATTCTATGGAATCACACTTTTTTTAGTCACTGGAGATTCAGATTATGCAAAATAAGATACTTTCCAAGAAAAAAAAAAAAGGGTGAATAAATTGGCACTATTGGCTAGTAAAAAAAAAAAGTCACTATGTGTATTTGACAGAGGTGAGTAGGTTTTGACAGCACTACCCAACTCACCGGTAAACGGAATTTAAATAAACTTCCCCTAGGTTGAGATGTCACTCACGGAAAGGGCATACTCATAAATAAAAAGAGATTTATTATGCTTTTCTATCTTGTGGTCGGTTTTTAGGATGTGTCAAAACCACAATCTAGAAGAGAAATATTACTATGAGATAGTCCTTTACCAAGAAAAAAGATATCGCTTGTCAAAATTCTTGTTATATCTTAAAAAAAAATCTTAACACTTTCAAACAGAGAGTGAAAAATATATGCATAAACTTCTCTCATAGTTTTGAAATCCACGGTCACAGGAAAAGAACCTATGAAAAGAAAAATAAAACAATAACCTTAAGACATTCATTGCTTAAGTGTTCCAGTTTTTGAATTATTCAGTTTACAACACACATAATTCATAGAAATTGATGCTACATTGTTAAATTGGACCATAAACACGGCAAGGCAGATATATTAAATCATAATAAACCCTCAGACAGAAGTGCTGAAATTTATTAGGTTACTAAAATAACCAGATGGATTTACAGATTGTACTTTAGTAGATTTCCAACCACTGTTATTGTGGGCATTTTCTAGTTTAGCTTAAATACATTTCAGTTCTAACTCATTTTTTAACTGGGTTCTTAAACCTCATTTTACTCTTCTTTCTAGATCACATTTTTATGTCCTTTATACTAATTAAGTGTAGTCTTATAAACATCCATAGCATTTTGAATAAAACAAGTTCATGTAAAGTCAGCGCACATTCTTCCACTTTTTCTAAAGGATATGTGTAAGGAAACAGCTTAAAAGAAGTAGCTGCAACCATTTTTGTGTGTATCAAGCATGACTTACTTTATACAACTGTGATATCTAAGCCATTTGGAGAATTAAGACACAAAGAGCCTCAAGACAAAAAAAAATATAATTTTCCTTTTGCTGTGTTCCATGGGTAATGAGCTGCTTCAGAAGTAATTTCTTCTCTGAAATGCAACAGGCTTGCAAATAACATCAACCATCATCACAAAGTATGTGGCTAAGCGAAAAGAAAAATACTCTCGTCACACCGCAAGGCAAAAGGAAGAACTATCAGTGCAATTTCTATTAACTAGCATCACGATAATGCTTCACAGTAGTGTACATGTGTTCTCATTAGAGTGATAAAAGTTTGTCTGCAGACTATAAATTCACAAGTACATCTGTAACTTAGCCATAACTGTAAATCTGGCTGCACCCCACCACTGGCTGTAACCTCCTGCCAGCTGTTCCCTCTCACAGAATACAATTGCATTTTCCCGTAAAAAGGGAGGCCTCTCTACTTCACACACTCCTCTTTCTCCACCCTTAGCAGCTGCCCTGAATGCAACTGATAGTAGACAAATGAGTTGCAGTGGGACAACAGACAGGAGCACCAACAAGGATCGTGTTCCCTCCTAGCAGCACCTACAGTCATGGACCACACCATCTTGTCTGTGCTCCAAGTCCCAGTCTGTCAGAAGAGGATCCATGCCTTTTTCAGGTCCATTGATATCATCATACTTGCCTTCCGCAGCAGTGAACTTACCTCCAGGCATGGAAAACTGGGGAAAAAAAAACCAAACAAAAACAAGACAAAAAAAACCCCACAAAACACCCAAATCAAAAAACTTTTAAGAGAAGTAAAACATCTACAAACTTGGTTTAGCACAGAACTTATTTTGGCCTACATAGTGTATTCAGATTTCATTTTAATTATGGGTACAGCAGAGTTTGAGGCGGAGGATTCACAGAATCACAGAATCACAAGGGTTGGAAGGGACCTTGAAGATCATCTAGTCCAACCCCCCCTGCCAAGGCAGGGCCACCTCGAGCACATCACTCAGGAACGTGTCCAGTCGGGTTTTGAATGTCTCCAGAGAAGGAGACTACACAACCTCTCTGGGCAGCCGGTTCCAGTGCTCTGTCACCCTCACAGTGAACAAGTTTTTCCTTACATTAATCCGAACCCTCCTGTGCTCCAATTTGCACCCGTTGCCCCTTGTCCTGTTGCTTAGTGAGGCCGAGAAGAGCCTGGCTCCATCTTCCCGACACTCACCCTTAACATATTTATAAACATTGATGAGGTCACCCCTGAGCCTCCTCTTCTCCAAGCTAAAGAGACCCAGCTTAAATGCTGTCCCCAGTAGAATGGGAACTAGTTAACTGAAGTTTTTCTGTGATGCAATGCTCTGGGAAAACGCGAAGTATTATATATTATACATTAAAAATACGTGGGGAAAAAAGTTGCAAGGCAAGATAGAATTTGCAGTGAGGGATTTTCCAGTTAGGGAAGCGAAAAAAAAAACCCAAACCCACAAAACGACAAGAATTCCTCAAGTGCTGAGACAGATTTCCCTGGGAGAAATTTCTCTCTTATGCAACCTCCACTTTGGAAACTCAAAATTTAACTGGACCCTGTCTTGAGCAACCCAAGCAGTCTTCATATTGGCCCAGCTTTGCAGATCAGGCAGGACTGGATGACCTCCAACGGGCTCTTCAAACCTGTATTATCCAAGATTCCTTGAAAATATGCTGGGCTAGTGATCACTTATATTGAAAACTAAGGTCACTCTTACCTGTATATGAAATTCCTAGAATTCTTGTAACAACTATTTACATAGATTGGATCCAGCATGAATTGCCAAAGAAGATAATGTAGATAATTAAATGGTATGTTTTTCAGTTTAAACTGCATCCACAGCTGCTTGCAATTTGATCATTACAGATGAGTTTTATGAGTCATGTCAAAGCTGCTGCATTCATAGCACTGCCTTGCAATATCAATAAATAAAAACAAAATACTGTATATACTCAAGTGGATGTACTTTGGTGCGTCAAGGTAAAATTAATGAGAAATATATGCATTCCTTTTGTTATGAATAACTTAATCAGCATATTGAATCACTTTAAAACTTATTTATGTGTCGGGAACAAAATTGCTTTCCATCTCCTGTTGACTGCAACCTTAATTGGGACTGGAGATAGAGTAGAAGTATTTTATTAAATAACCTATCATATAGGAAATTACAGTTTAGCGTTGTATTTGATGTGTAAAGCCCTGGTTGATGTGTCTTGTTTAGCACTAGTGAATTATAAACACATTGAAGACTGCAGCTGGTATTACTTCTTCATTTAAAGAACCACCGATGTAAACATTTTGTTCTCGGCTTGTTTTTTCTCTGTATTCTGTTGGCACTTGCTGAGCCAATGCCAATAACAAGTTTTAGAAGCCAACACAACACCATACTTCCCAGGAAAAAAAAACCAACAAAACAAAACACTTCATATTTTATTTCTTAATTTAATAAGTAAGCCACTAGGCTTTCTCCCTGGCTTGGTTACCTCTGTGTGCATTTCACCCCTTCACTATATGGTGTGATGGATACTGAGGAAAAACCCCTGCGGACTGAAATCATGTGTTTATACACAGAGCAGTTAGAACACAATCCATCTCCTTTATATCCTGATTTTTATTATGTCCAGGAGAAATAAAAGCCGTAGGAGGGAGGAAACACTGTAAGTGCTTTTGTTCTGTACAACTTGAGGGAGCAAGAGAGTTACTGGCACCCCAAACTGTGAGCAGGTCAAGCTTGTGTTGCTCAGCGGAGGTGTCCTACTACAAGGAAACAGAAATCTCACCCTCCCCATGTAAAATACGGTAAGTATCCGTAAAACAAATTACTTCTATGCCTAATTTCTGTTCACTTTGCCCACTTGTACTACTGTGTAGAGACACCAGGTAGTTGTGACGTTGCTTTGATGTCTTGGCTGTTTTAGATAAATAACATGAACACTCAGCTTGGATATTTTGTAAATTAGAATTACAGTTGGTTCTGCTATGAAAGGTGACTTTGGAAGATGCTACCAGACTATTTTCTGAGGGGAGGTGGCTTTTTATGAGTCACCTGAAGCTGGAGCCCTGGCTGGAGGCTGCCAGCACAGCTCAGTGCAGGAGGTCAGGGCCCAGGAGCAGAACGTTGTGGTCACCCTAATCCTAAGGCTTGCCCTGTTTCCTCAGTGGCACTTGGGGCCAGGATACTATGGAAATGGTTGTTTTCAGGACAGAGGTTTTGCTAATGAGACATCAATCCAGTTGGCCTGTGTATAGCCCCAAGGTTATCTTTCATGAGCAAGTATGCTCAGCCTCTGCTGACAGGAGAAACTTCTCAGGGCTGGAGCTCAACAAGAAATTTTCTTCATTAAGAAATTATTTTTTTTCTTCCGTATTCCTCAAGGACCAGAGGGTTCATTTTTAGGAGCTTATCTTCCATGGTTAGTACTAAAACTTCTTTTTAATCCCCCCATTGAAATGCAAATCCTTTATACAGAAAGTAAATCTGTGGGAGTTTTGACTGGTAAAAGAAACGGTCCCAGATGACCTGTGAGACACATGACAATTACATCTAGTGTGATTTAAGAAGATTTTGGGGATTATATTCTGAAATCTAAGACCTTTAGAAGGGAGTTTTCATATCTATCTGCTCCTACAGTACCTCATCTTGCTGTCCTCATTTCTTCTCCAGTTTAGTAGAGATTCCACCTTCTGGAATGGATCACACTCTCTTGGTGACTTATTGTTTTGTCTTTTACTTGTGTGTGTAGACTCCATCTCGAATAGCTTGAATTCATCCTGCCCAAACCAATGTTGTGGGGCAAATGACCTCCGACAGGAGGTGGGGGTGTGTACCCTTCCCACCATCCACTGGGAGTGCGCAACCTTGTGTTTTTAACAAAAGCAGCTCCTCAGAGATCTTCTTCCTCAGCCAACAAAGGAGTTGCTCCTGACTGTATTATCTGTTTGCAGAGGAAAAGATGGAGGGGGGTGGGAAACAAGCACTGACTTCTCACAGCATCAACTGTAAAACACTGTACTGGTTACACCTGGCCAGGACACAAAGCCGCTGTATCCCAGAAGTGCCAAATCTTTCCTATCACCTGGGTAGGGGACTAGTGTCCCAGCAGCAAAATTAGGTGCCTCAACCACCCTTTGTTAGCGTCTTCACTCAATAATTGTATCTTTCCTCTACCTTCAGTATGGCAACTATCTACACCCACCTTCTGGGAGATTCTTTTCTGTCTTTGCTTTCTTTAGTGCCCTCCAGTCCACCACTGGAAGAGAAATTGCTAAGCAAACACTTCTGATTTTCTTCTTCCTAATCATTTCCAGCTTTTCTAAGTAAATGTCAAACAAACACTAGCACATTCTTTAATGGACTTTCTTCAGTCCAGAGGAGCCATCTCAACAATGCCCCAAGTCATTTTTGTTTTGCTTTTCCGGAGGACTTCCAGTGTTTCGCTTCTATTCCTATCAAGCCCTAATAAGAAGGCTCCCCAATAATATTAGCTCTTTTGTTAGTCTCTGTTGGCACCTTCCCTCCTCCTAATCAGGTCACTTGGGACAAATATGGTTCTTTATGGGCTGGTCGGCTCAGGTAGTAAATAAATGTGCATCTAATGTAAATTGTGAAACCAATTAAAACCATAGTGATTTACAGCACTGAGGTTTCAAATGCACTGAACCCAAGCATAAGTCTGGATTATGATTTCCAAATGCAATAAAAGTCTCATTTGCTGAAGAGCAGCAGCACTGACAGCAGAAGGTCACACTTCACCACCTCTCCAGCAGTCTGATTACCTTGTTGTAAAACCTGTCTCTGACCTTTCGCTTATTGACTGGATTATCTCAATTAAACCTAAGATTTCTGGGTCAGGAGGATGAGTCCTAATCCCAAATTTACAATGTCAATATAGTAGCAGGTGCAGTATAATATGAAAAGTACCAAGAGTGGTAGGAGAAGTGACAGAGAAGAAAATATTTCCTCTCCAAGGGCACTCAGTCTTTGTTTGGCTCCAAACACTCATTGGTTGCCACCCTTTAACATATATTAACACCACATACTGAAAATCTGGCTGAGGGTGCTGTGCTCTTTTTAACATTCGCTTTTTTTGCACAGCTTTCAGGGTAGGATCTGCAAGGTTCAGACACGTACACAGAGTGTCTCTCAGGTCTGATGCTGGCTCATGTCTGGCATCCCAGACAACTTTGCTTAAATCAACTGAGCATCCCATGGACACAATTTTCACACTCAACCCAGAAAAAGCTGGCACTTAGGTGAGACAGTATCACAGAATCACAAGGGTTGGAAGGGACCTCGAAAGATCATCTAGTCCAACCCCCCCCGCCAAGGCAGGGCCACCTAGAGCACATCACTCAGTCACAGTGTGCATCGTGCCAGGCTAAGCACAGTCAGATAGAAACAGAAAACATAAATGATGCTAAAATAGAGACAGAAACAGTGACTTCAACACTTTCTGAATGATTCTGAGGCAATCATCTCTCTGCAGGCAGCTCCTCCTGCTGTTATTTCACTTCTACATGCAGACATTCTCACTGGGGCAAAAACTACTTCATCATGTCACAGGCACAACTCTTCCTCAGGAAGAGTATGCAGAAAATTATTTATACTCACCCACAGGGTGAGATCGTGTCAAGAGAACAATATCCGTTCCCTCTGAAAAATGTTTCTGTCTGTGTTGGTACTGTCAGAGATGTTGGATGAGGAACGTGGTTCCCATGCTTGTCAAGAACAGGTGTTACAGCCACACTTCGCAAGTCTAATCCCAAATCCAGTAAAATCCGTGAGGGTTTCAGTGGATGGAAATCAAGAAAAATAAGTCAGGAGTGTGTGTGTGTGTGTGTGTGTGTGTATATATTATCATAGAACCATAGACTGGTTTGTGTCGGAAGGGACCTCAAAGATCATTCAGTTCCAACCCCCCCACCATGGGCAGGGACACCCTGCACTAGACCAGGTTGCCCAAAGCCCCATCCAGCCTGGCCTTGAACACTTCCAGGGATGAGGCCTCCACAGCTTCTCTGGGCAGCCTGTTCCAGGGCCTCACCACCCTCACAGGAAAGGAATTCTTTCCTCACAGGAAAGACTTTCTTTCTAATGTCCCATCTAAATCCCCCCTCTTTTAGTTTATACCAATTACCCCTTGTGCTGTCACTGCACTCCCTAAGAAACAGCCCCTTGCCAGCTTTCCTGTAGGTCCCCTTTAGGTACTGGTAGGCCACGATTAGGGCTCCCCAGAGCCTTCTCCAGGCTGAACAAGACCATCTCCCTCAGCCTGTCCTCGTAGGAGAGGTGCTCCAGTCCTCTGATCAGCTTTGTGGCCCTCCTCTGGATCTGCTCCAGCAGCTCCATGTCTTCTCTGTACTGGAGACTCCAGAGCTGGATGCAGTGCTCCAGGTGGGGTCTCACAAGAGCGGAGTAGAGGGGGAGAATCACCTCCCTCCACCTGCTGGTCACACTGTTTGAGTTATAGTTGGTTTGCAGGGTTAAACTAACAATGCAAATCTTCTATGCTGATGAGTTTATGTACTGAAGCATGTGTGTAAATAGAGTAAATAAAGTAAAATGCAACAACTCCTTGGATAAACTTCATATTTTTATTTTAAGTCTGTTCAATGCTTTTTTATTTATTAATAAGACGTAACAACAAAGATACATGCAAATTTACATCCTTCTGTTCCACCTTAATAAATCACCTTGTTTTTCAGTCAGTCATCCCTCTCATGACATCACTGATTTCTTAAACACATAAATATCCTGTATGAACAACTGAGGTTTGGACAACACCTTGCCTCAGAATTTCTTTTTATCACTACTGTCACCTATGAGAGAGTAAAAAGAAAAAAAAAAAAAAGATAAACTGGTAGTGAGGACAGCATGACATCACTTCATCATGTTTACAGACTTTCTCTCTGATGGACTCACACGGTCTCCACTGTGATTACAGTAATTGATATTGGGTGTACACTGCAGAATAAACAACAGGGACTCATAAAAAGTAACCTGACCATGAAGCACAATTCTGTTACCTCTTTTCTTTTTCCAGCTTGGCAGTTTCTACACTCGAGGAGGAAAATTTGCAGTAGTGATATATAAACTTTAATACCTTAAGGCCTAAGCAGCTGCCCAAGACTCTGCAAAACAATTCTGAAAAGCAGAAAAACAGCTCTTTTATTTGTGATATCTTTATGTTACTTAGCCCCCAACTGTCCATCTACACAGAGGATAAATTGCTATCTGTTATTCCTTTTGACACCAGTGAAATACAAAGCAGACCAGACCATACATTCACACTTTTAACAGCAACTTGTAAGAAAGCATGCAATTACACATTTACATTACGTGCTTCTTAAATTACAGAGGTACACATGGACACATGACACATGGAGAAAGCCCTTGCTGCACACAGCTGGGATGTGGCCACAAGCACCCTCTGATGCTGCCGCTCTTTTCGGCCGGTACAGCTGCCTGGATGGTGATCGCTGGTGATGAGCGATCACCAAGAGCATTTTCCTCCTGCGTGGTCGCTGACTGCTGTGGAGGAGGGCACCGTCCACTCCCTCAACGGCAGCACGATCAGTTAAGCTTTGATAAGTCAGAATGGAAGAGGAAAAGAGAACAAAATTGATACGTATATTGAACGTGGCAAACAACAGTCTTTAGAGTTTGACATGGGGTGTTGTTCCCTTCAACACAAAATCACTGAGAAATACCAGAAACGCCTTCCTAAGTTGCTTTTTTCCCCCCTATTTGCAGGTGCTTGCACTGGCCAAAAGCCTCTCTTTGTCAAGGAAAATCCTTCTGCTTTCATCTCTTGTCTTCAGAAATAACTTGCTCTAGTATGAATAAATGATAGGTTTTCTGAAACGCTTTGTAGCCTGTTTGGCACACAGAGAACTGCGCTCTGCTGTGGGATACGTGCTGATAAGACACTCAGTTATCTGAACCATCCTTCAATGGAGCACCTTCATTATGCATCCTATCAACAGCTCCCTGCTAAAGCAAGACCTTTACACCAGATTTAAAGATGATTAAGTCACCTTCAGGAACAGTAATAGATAAAAGTGATGTTCCAACATTTAGGGTTTGAGCACCGTTTAGAGAGAAAAGCCGTTCATGTTCCACAGAAGGCTATAAGCTGTATTATTTTCTGGAACTCTAAAGTAATATCAGTCAGTTGGCCTTTTGCAAATCAGGGGTTATAAAATACTACATAAACCAGCTGAGACCTCCTTTTAAATGTCATACCAAAATTGCATGTGATCAGCGTGGTAGGAGTAAAATTAAGGGTACAGTAGATGAAATGAGATGCTTTGTCTTGTTAACAGCTGTTTGCATAATGGTCTGCTGATTTAAAGGCATCTGTGATCCACAGCCCATCATCTACCACTAATACCCACTATATTAGAAATCAAGCCTCCTTTGTATACGCAGTTTGTGTGTCCCTTGGTTTTGCTGCTCATTTCAGTGCTGCTTCTGATGTACTAGGGAAAACACACTGAAATTCTGATCACATATGCTGGAACAACATCAAGCAACTACCATTTTTCACTTTCTGATCAGCGGAGTCTAATGTGTCTTTGCATCTAAATAAACTATTTGCATGATAAGCAGACATCTGTATGAAATAGTTAGCATCCAGTTAGCTAATATCCTTCTTCTGTGGTATTTCAAAAGCTGAATCTTCTGTTTCATTTTAGAAAGACCAAGCTGGCACGGTAGATCTGTTAAAAATGGATTTTTATGAATATTCACCCAATTTGGACAAAGAAAAGAAAAAAATCCTGAATGGAAAAGTGCTTAGTTTGTTTTTAAAAGATTATGCAAACACTTTTAGATCATAATGCATGTTTTACCCTACTTTCAATTCCCTTCTCATTGCTGTTTATCTTAGAATTGTTAAAATTTAAAATTTGTTCCTTGGTTTCCGGTTAATTATGTCATTAATAAAGTGCTTTAGGTAACATTTAACTATTAACTATTTTTTTAACATAAAAAACGTTAAAATTTGTTTAACAAACAATTAAAATGTATTGTTATGTTTTTGTTTGATCACGTTCTGCTAGCTGACAGCTCCTGCTTAATTTTGGGGGCTTCAGTTAGATTTGGGGTCCCAGATCACCAAGTGTGTGCCCTGAGCCCTTCAGGTCTTATTCTGGTGAGTAAAAATCACCTGGACAAAGACTTGAATTAACAGGGAGCTGAAAAGAGCTCCAGCCACTGACTTGTATTTAATCCTTAGAGGAAAAAAGTGTTTCTCTTTGGCATGCCTGCATTTCAAACCTCTGACTTCAAAACTTTAATTAACCTTGATAGGAGCTTAATGACTGAATCTCTACATGCTGAGATCAGAATGTAACAACAGGCAGCGGCTCCAGTTTTCTGGGGAGAGCGAACACCGTAGCTGTCACTTGAAATGCAGCCCTGGAAAGCCGTGACAGCAGCCACTGCAAGCTGCATCAGCTGCAGACTCAGTTGTCCATAACTTCATCTCCGAGATAACTGACATTAAAGTCGGGACATACCACAAAGGAAAAAAAAGTACAATAGCCATTATCAGCGATGCAAGTGCTTTTTTGCTTGTTATTCAGAAGGAAATATACTAAAATGAATAAACATATTTTCTGACTGGGGACATGGTAAAAAATAACAAGCATGAGGTAGACAGGCTTCTTCTTTTTCCCCATCACCTGTGTTATTGCTGAAGTGTCATGTGGCTCCAGGACTTTCCCTGCCCTTCAGTGGGCAAGTGCTGGGTAGGGAGGGGGAAGACTGTGACTGGGAATTCCTAACCCCGGTGACAGTGTACAGGCATCACATTTTGAAACGGGGCAATTCACTAAAAACAGTATGAGCATCGTATTTTGTTCCTTTTTTGAAGCAGTTTGCAATTGATTTACTAACAGGTTTACACCATATCTCAAATTTCCACTTTTTCTCATCTAATGACCTTCCTTTCTTTCCCCTGATTTTAACCTCACAGTTGCACCGTGTTCTCCAACACAATTTAATTAAATTTGCTATCCATCCGCTACCTTTCAGATGAAGTCCAGAGTCTGACACTGACTTCCCTTCTCTAGGATGGCCTGAAAAAAGGTAGTGAGATCTCATTGTTCCACTGAAGGCTAATCTTTCTCATGTCCCTCACCCTGTATGCTCTCGAGTTAAAATACAAGACCAATTTACTTCTCAACAAAAGCAGAGCAAATATCTGAAACATTTGGTCTAAAGTCTTCCTAAGGGCAGTATCAGACATCCAGCTCTTCGGATTTTACCTCCCCCTGGACCTGGGGTTCTGCATGCAAATGTCAGAAAGCAATTTCCTTTCACAGCCATAAACTGAGAGGAGTTGTATTCTACAGAAATTAGGGTCTAGGAGCTTATGAGAAAGGATAATGAAATTTTCCCATTAGTGCACATTCATCAGCAATGTCCATTGCCTCCCATACTGCAACACAACTTCACCAGAGAATTGTGGTTTTACATATGTAAAACCAAAAAACTTCTGGGCAGTGGTTTGCTGAATTTGGATGGTCTTCCTCTGATCACCAGGAAGGGCAGGCTTATGTTCAGAGCCTCGGTCAGGATGAGAGACAGGAATTGGGTTTTTTTAAACATATTGAACAGCTCATTTTTCATTTTTTTCCTTCCTTCAAGCTCTGAATTAGTTTCACATCAACTTCAGAAAGAAATAGTAATTTGAGAATGTTCTTGTCGTCCACCTTGTGCATTTGGTGGTACTTGCGAATGGTATATCACGCAGGTATGCAAATCAATATTTATGAAACGGTGTCTTGTACCAGATGTGAAAGACTGATGTGTGGATATATATCACACGTAAAATCTGCTCAGTTCCTGTAGTTTAAACTAGGTCAATCCTAAAGCATTTTATTAATGACATAATTGACCAGAAACCAGGGAACTAAATATTTGCAATCCATATCAGCAACGCAACAGATAATCCATAATGCTAGACCTTTACAAGAAAGGTCATATGCAGCTGCCAGTTTCTCAGTGCCCCTTTGGGATGCTGTGCTGGCACACACCCCCCAGAACCAGGGGCTTACCAGAAACCCTGCCAGCAGCACTGGATCTCTTGGGCTGTGGATGGTGGACGTGGCATTGCACGTTCCTGTCTCACTGCCAACGGTCTTGTCCCACACCCACACCTCTCCTTGTGTGTGTCTGGCTTGAAAAACTGCAGTTCCCTCACGCCCACTTAGCCTGGTTTACATTCTCTTCCTCTTTGTAAGGGATGAGTTTTGGGCAAATGCTTTCTCAGACAGTTGGCTGTCCCATTCATGGTCCTCTTCCAGTAACAGTTGGGGCCCACGAGATTTTGCCAAGGATGGACTGTGTGAGAACTCCTGCAGATTTACCAGATTAGTTTAACAACATAATTTATTTTTTATAATATGGTTTATTTTTTAGGCTAGTTTTACAATTTTCTTTAAATAAAGTTTGAATTAAAACGTTCTTCAGCTCCTGAGCAATGCTTTGTAAAGATTGCCAGCCAGACTCTAATAGGGGAAGACTGAATCCATTCGACCAAATAAATTCATGAATAATTCCATGAGCTGTTCTCCAGAGAAAGACTACATGAGCAAAACAGACTGGACAGTGCAGCAAAGCAGCGAACAATACATAGAGTGAAATGCCACATCTCCTACAGTAAGGGCATCTTCCAGAACAATTTTGCCTGGAGAGCTTCCAGACAGTGACAGGACAATTTATCACCAACCATCTACTGCAAAGGACAGCTCTACATGTTTCCTGGTTTTAAACATTCTCTGCACTACTGAGACCTGATAAAAGCTTATGCTCTGGATCAGGCACCAAAACGAACAGCAGTGGGGGATTTCTTTTCTTCTCTTTCCTTTTATTTCAAGGACAGGGTCTACCTAGATCTGCATAAATCTGCTTTCAAGGCATGCCTGTACTACCATGTTCTCGTCACACCTGAGTATTTTGTTCGTTCACATCTTATGTTCTTTGAAAATTTGCATTCATTTAATGAGACAGAACAAGGAGGTGGACATTAAGGTGCTCTGTTGTTAAGTCACGTATCTCTGGGCAGTGCTAGAGACCCTACGACAGATGAAAAGTCATTTGGAGTTCTGTGCATTCATGGAAAAAGCCAAGGGGTACCCATATGATAAACAGTTTAGATTTACATTGAATTTACCTGTGAGTTTTCATCCCGTGGGCAGAGGGAACAGCACATGGCAGTCAGCAGAAATTGTTAGACAGTCACGAGGAAATAAGAAATCTCCTCATTACTTTCATAAACATATTGTGAATACCTTTTTGCCTCAATTCTCTTTTATGCATGCTCCACATACATAATTTTTATACCAATGGTCTCTATATCCATCTTCTGCCTCTTCTCCACCTCCTTTCTACTTCTCCCTCTCTTTGTTCTGTCTCCTCCCTGGCATGAAATTTTAGTCTCACCATATCAGCCTTTGAAGTCAGCAGTTCACAGCTCTCAACTCTTTAGACTAGCTCCACCTAACTGACTTTGTAAAAGTACCCAGAAATAGACGTCTGAGAATCGTAAAAGGTCACAAAACAGACTGTTTCAAACCTTTGCCTGACTCTAGTAATACAAGTCATCTTTAAAGTCTTATAAATAATACATCTCGCCTCTTTTCTTTCTAGAATGAACATGCATGGCAAACATCCAGCTACTTTTAGGTCTTGGAAACCTGCTCCCTTTTTTTCAGTGAAGTAGCAGTTTCACAGGCAAAATCTTCAAAACGAGAAGTCGGCATCTCCACGCGCCAAGAAGAGTGCCGACGTGTCCCTGCCGAGCAGCTCTGCTCTGCCCCTAGGAACCCACACGCTTCCTCAGTTCACGGGGCCCGAATCCTCCCCTCGCACTGATCATTTACAATTTTGCATCAGGATCAAAAAACTCAGAACCTAAATAAGCATAAAGCACTGACATTGTCAGAAATGTGGAACGGGAAAATCTGGGACTTTAACAGTGGGAAAGACTTGATTTACCTGCAGATCTGAGCAGTGATGCGAGTTTGTTTTCCCCTGAAGCCTTTCGCCTCCACCTCTGTCTCGGACAAACCCCTGAATGAAGCAATACGTACATTCCGGGGGGGACCCGCCATTAACAGTTCCTCTTACCTCTGGCAATGACCCAGCATTCACACAGCTTGACCACCTACCTCTGCACTGTACGTATACTCTTTAAATGCTGGATTAAGTTTCGACTGTTAATGTAAGTAAAAATGTTATTTCAGTGAAAATTTGGGAGGCATCACAGCTAGTAAGCAAAGGGATATTTTTCTTTTCTACGTTATGGAAAAAGCACACACAGTTTTAGCGGTACGTACCATTTATGTTATGGCTGGATGTTGGCCCACGTAGCGTGTTGATCGCTGCTGTGACTGCTAGTACCTTCAAAATATCAGTGCAGTAAACTGCAATGGCCCAGCCCAGGTCTTGTCAGGAATCAAAAAAAAAAAAAAAAGCTTAAAAAAATACCTGGCATGATATAATTTATTCGCATATTTAAATACCCCAAAAGAGCTGTAACATAAACTATGAAGGAAATTGTCTCATTCACAAATAAAACTGTTGCTAAAAGCATGACTTTCCTCCTCTCAAAGTAGCTGCATAAAAATTTCTGAGCAAGAAACTTCTTACATTTTTCCCTATAACCTTGTTTCTTGCTGCGGTGGCAAGTGACGTGCTTGCAAGCGTTGAAGAGTCACTACAGGGAATAACACGATTAAGAGTAAAGCTTCTGGTTTAGTAAAAGCAAAGATAAACCCCAAGTTTCAAAAATAAATAATTAACCAGTTTTAAACTGGAATTTGCCCAGAGAGGTGGTTGAGTCGTCGTGAGTCGTCGTCCCTGGAGACATTAAAAAAAAAATGCGTAGACGTGGCATTCCAGGACATGATCTAGCAGGCATGGTGGTGGTAGGTTGACAGCTGGACTTGATGATCTCGGAGGCCCTTTCCAACCTTAGTGATTCTATGATTAAGCTGAACTATATGCAAATGAAGTATTTTGAAAAGAAACAGGGTCTATGCAGAAGCCTCATGGCTGCATATGTTGCATGAGCACATTTTTCTATCATTAGGTCTTCGTATATCTTCATGCTGTCCACATACACATTTTGAAAGCACTCCATATGTTTTCCAAGTTGTTTTTAAAATTTTCCAGCGAGATATAATTCTAAATGAAAATGCTAAAAAAAAGTTATTGCTAAATTAGTTTCATGAGTTTTTTTACACTCTAACAAACATAGCACAGTTTTCATATTAACTTTGCAGTCCAAAATCAGTTTATAATTTGCTGTATATAATCATATTCAATGTTTGACTTCAGAAGAACTTTGTACAACGTTCCCTGCAAATCATATAAAGTTCTGCTAATTCCCACCTACATAAAGATAGAACCATTAAACCCAATTTCTGCCTTGCAACAGGGTAAGATATAAATAAATTGCACTGAAATCAGTGGTGAGGAATAGGAATGTGATTATAATGAAACTAAAGAGTTTTGCTACATGTGGAGAATGCGAAAAATACCTGTGAAGTTTTTAAAGGAAAAGCAGATTACTTGACACAGATGGTCTGCTTGTATTAATAGCATTCAAGAGATTTATATCCTAGTAAGGAACTAGGACATTTAATGTAAATTGCTAGAGATTTCTGGATTGATTTCTAGGACAAATTAGCTGACAAAAGTTTATATTTGTTGTCTTAGACTATTTGGAGAGAGTGCACCAAAAAAACCCAACCAGACCAGACCAACAATGACCTTTAGGTTTGCAGAACATTCAGAACCTGAGCCTGAAACAGAGATGTCCAGACCCAACTCACCATGCCAAGAGACCTGCCCGGGGTACAGAGAGGTGGGGGGCACCTAGGAGGGAAAGTGGGGCCAGACTGCCGGGAGGTGCCTGTACCTAAAAGCTGTTGATGCTTGCTGGCTGGATTTAGATGCCTTCATATCATGTCTCACATGAAAAAAATGATGTTCTGCAAGCTTGAAAACATATGTTGGTTGCTGAAAGGATAACTGCAATTGGAATCCTAACTCCTTTAGGTGGAGGATTCCCTTTATAAAAAGTAAGCTTCATGCAAGCCTTCAAGAGTTTCACCACAGCTCCTCTCTGCCTCCCGTTCCATATCTTCCTGTGAAAGGAAAGTGGTTTTCCGCACTCATCACCTCATTTCCACACAGTCCCTTCCACCACCTCATCTGAAGACACCTTCCAGCTTCTTAAGACTTAATGTGGGTCACAAATATCCAACAAAATTAAGGGCAACAGCTCACACAGCAACAGTTTTGTTGTTGCTCGGTACCCCACAGTGAGCCCTATACTATATACAAACCTCTCTCTGTACAGTTGATCCCTCATGCTGATTTGTGAGTCTGTAACACGTGCCCACAAAAGGCTAGACTGCATTGGGGAAGAAATCCCTCTGAAAACCCTCTTCTATTCTTCATTTAGCAGATGTCTTCCAGTTTAACGTGTCTTTCACATCATTTGCATGTCTGTTACAGTGCTCTGCAAGTCGCACAGAAGACACAGTAACGCGTGGTCACAGATAGCTTGTCAGGCCCAGAGCTGCTGGTGTGCTGCTTGGCTTTACGCAGGAGCTGCACGGACAATTTGAGTTCCTGGCTCGCTCCACCTCTCTCCTTTCTCTCCCATTTGTGTTGCTAGGATTACCCGGCCCTACAACTAACACATGCGCGTTTTCCAAAGGCTATGCAAAGGTTGGATGTGAGCTTACCTCAGGTACTGGTGAAGGCATGCAGAATATATTTGAGATTGCTCTGAGGAGTAATTTCATTCCATGAAGTTACATCTGATCATGATCAATCATATCAAAATTGGCCCATTGTGTTTTGGGTCAGGTTTTCTTGTCTGCGGTATATTCTGCTTCTCTGAATCATTTTCGGTTGGATAATTTTCATCCACTTTCACGCATGGGGATACAACTTACTGTAATGGATACTGTCCATTAGCTTAGCTATGTGAATCTTAAGTTAAAATACCAGTTCTGGCTCACCAGAATTTTTGCTTTGTCTATTGCTCAGCAGCAACAAAAGGTAGGTTATTTATTTCAGACTCTCATGGAAACAGCTGCAGCTGTTTCAGTGCAAATCTCTATTGAGTAATACCTGAAACTGGATCATTTCTATATTACTCAGGTTAGACTACTTGTTCTGCACCATTGTTTGTTGGATCAAAAGACCTGCCTGTTCTGTTTTGAAGGCAGAGTGAACAATACTGAATTTTACAATTAAACTCTGTGTTGCTTTCTAAAACATTCAAGTTAAAAGGAAATAGTTCCATAATAAAATTTGATCACCTTTACCAAAGCCTTCACAATATTATGGAAACAGAAGTAGTTTAGATGTCTCAAGATGAGGGTTGAACCAAAATAACTTCATGCTACCTGTCTGCATCATTTCCCTTGCATTAAGTTGCAAAATAATTCTCACTAAGCACATTTGGCAAATTAAGGTTCTTCCAGAAGGGGCTAATAATTTTAATACACCATAAACCTTCATGAAAGTGGATGAAGAATTTACAAATATAAATATGTACAGAGCATTAAAAAAAGCAGCTATGAAATACAAACACTAGCTATGCATAGAGCCTTCAAATTTTGTACAATCCTTTTCATACGATTCAAACTCCCCTTTTGCATTATTCCTAAACCCAGCATTCAAACCAAACACCAGTTCTCGTTCAACATCAGTTCATTCAATGTCAAAATAAGAAATGTTATTTCAAGTCTCCTTGAAGGTCTAAATCAGGCTATTATAATGCTGATGACATGCCAAATTTGATAGGATTGAACCTACTCATAAACTAATTTCATTGTCTGTCGAAGATAAGTCAAAGACATAAATATGCTCCTTTTTTAATCACCACAAATATTGCTTAATTGTAGATGCAAGTCTAACAAACAGAACCTGCATCCAGCTGACAGAACATTCACAGCTTAACTTTCTCATTAAACAGAAAGATTTACTTCACTGGATGGAGGAAAGTTCCTCGGATTGTGAACTCCCACAGAATTTTCAAAAGTCTGATTTAAGTTTCACCATTTACTCTTTTGCCCTTTATTACTTGCTGAAGAACTTAGCAAGCCTCCTACTGCGGGAGCCCACTGACGTGTCTCATTAGGTACACCTACATCAGCATTTTAGTTCACATCAGGACTATACTCTTAATGTCAATCTCTGGGTCACCTATCCTCATGCTGTGTAGTTTACACAGCAGTGTCACCTCCAAACACAACAGCTGGATTCGTTTTGGATGAAACTAAATCATATGATTCTATGGTGTTTTTCCAAAGCAGGCACCTACTGTGGCCCAACTGCTGATGGGAATTCACTCCATAGGACCAGGTACAGATAATCCAAAACAGGTCCCTGAAATGCATCGAGAGTGGATGAAGTCATGCCAGTGCAGTAATCTGTACTCTTGTCTTTGACAGGTGCTTGTACCAAAGCTGCAGAGGACACACGAGGAGTTTCACAGTTGACCCCAGGAACGATCCATCCCAAGTCTCTTACTGTAGACACGGACCTGCCTGTCACTGTGACATTCCCTAATGACAATTTCTACACTCAAGCGCGCTGCACTCGTTAATGGACAGGACAGGGAGAGGAGAGGGTGCCAGCGCGTGCGTTTTTCTAGCGTTAGTACACCCCAAAACTTCGGGTGAAATAGGTAAAACAAGGAGGAATATTTGTTCCTAGTTTCACCAGCTCTCTCATTCAAGAAAAGTGCCCGTAGGAGCTCATGGTTACAGAGGGTAAACAATGAATGAGCTGCATGTTTCCTAGCGTAAGAGGAGAGTTGGCCGTGGGAGGTATATTTAGACAAGTTTGAAGCAGAGAATTTACTTTATAATTTAGAACAAGATGATCAGAAAGTACAACAAAACTTGGAAATTGGGAAGAATTTGTAAGGTAATGTAAACAGTCATTATTTTCCTTTGATGATTAACTTCTTACAAAAGCTGACTGTGAATACCAAGGCATCTGCATAAAAGTGAAAAATATAGTGGGGTTTTTTTTCCACAAGCGCTAAGTCATTAATAGACCATAATAATTTGTTAATAAGCCAGTGAGATGTAGGATAAAAGAAATTAATCCTCTTTCTTTGCTCACTGATGACTATGAATTTGCTCAGACAAAAAAAAGTAGTGAATAAAAATCTGTAATAACATGGTAGCTGACAAGTAAATGTACATCCTCTGGTTTTAAAATGCAATTTAATAAAAAGAAAAAAAAATATGAATGGCTTGGAGAGACTTAATTGTCATTTGAACTACGCTATTAACATTTAACGTGTAATTAATTTGGCAGTACAGTGATACACCATTTTCCTACATCCTTTCCTTAGGACTCGCCCATGGTTATGAATTTTGATCTGCAGACCATACTCCAGCAAACAGCTTGATGCCCATGTTTACGTTACCAAAGAAAAGACTGTAAAACGTGGCAGAATTATTAGGGTCAAGGTGGTAAGAACTGCAGGGTGAGAGTTGAGGGATTTGAACTAAAACATCTGACTTTCCTGGCCACTGAAGTGAAAATAATCCATGATGCTACTGATCCCCAGCTCTCACCTCCTTCACTCTTGCTAGAAATGTCAAATGGAAACAAAATATGGCCTTCAGATTTCCAATTTAATTTCACCCTGGCAAGAAAAAAAACCCAAAACTTTATTTCAGCTCAAAACCAAAACTGACATAAAGAAATATTCAAACAAATGATGGCAATGTTGCTGGAATATTCAAAGGTGCTTAACTGTAGTGGGAGCATACAAACTACAGATGTAGTTTTGAAATAATGCACAGATAATTCCACCCTCCTATGTAAGAAATCACTTTTTACTGCAAGCTTTCAAATTTTGCTATTTGGTTTTTTTTATTATCTAAAGGAAAACATTTCTGCTTCTTATATGTGTATTTTAGACTTCCGCATGCCTTCTCTCCTCTCTGTATGTTTCTTTCCCTTTCCATCACTAGAACTCAGCTCAAACAAACAAACAAATTTATTAAAGCTTTAAACCCAAGAAAGCCTGGTTGCTTTGAGGTCTGAATTTGAAAGCTGGTTGACATCTGCGTACAAAAAGGCGTAAACTCCCTTTTAACTTAGCTTTTGGGGCAGACAATGTCTGCAGACATTTTGGGGGAAAGAGGCACATCAAGGACCTCTGAACAGCTTCAGACTTTCTCTCCTGTATCAACTTACTATTTTCCTCACACTTATAGAATCATTGAATATCTGAGTCCTTGATTCCTCCAAAAAAATTTGGTTGAAATGGGCCAACAGGACCAAAAATTTCTTCAGCAGATATATAGAGACAAAAAAGCACGCTTCACAAGAACCAGCTCAATACCTGGCATCTGAATACTTCTTGCTTTTCTTGTCTAAAAAACTTTTTTAAAAAAAGTAAGGAAAATGAGCACTTCCATGTTTTTAAATGTTTTAGCTGAAAAGTTAGAATACTGAAAAAACCTCTAATTCCTTCACTTTTTTTGTTAATCTTAAGAAATTATCAAGTAACGAAGGTAAGCTCAAAGAAAACAGCTTTGCACTCATAAAAGAGACACGCAAATGTCTAATGAAAGGGAAACACAGACAATTTAAAATTTAAACCAGTAAATTAAATACGTTTAAAGTTTATGGACTATCTGTGAAACAAAAACGTTTTGTGGAATTGAACCAAGATTTATTCTGGTATTGGCAAACAGCTAGCCTTTTGCATTCAATTAAACCGCTAAGTAAAATCAAAATACTCAGTTACAATAGAAAATCCTCTTTTTCCCTAAGAATTTAGTTCAAATTAAAATTTCTGTTGATACTAGGCAACCAAGAGCCTTGGAAATTTTAATAACTCTGATTTCAAGGTTCAAGCAAATCTTTGACATCTGGTGCCAAGGGATTATCTAAAAATGTACGCATTTCCACAGAGAAATATACTATCTAAAAATCTGTTGCCCTGTTCTTTGAAGCATCTTATTATGACCTTTTGTCATTGACAGTAGTTTGTGATAATAAAGGATGCTGAAAAGATAATCCATAGCTCTCTGTTCCTTCAAATTTCATTTCCCTCCCTGCAGTGAGTCCAGGAAATATAACCTTGAAAAAATGGAAGGTATCTTTACATAATTCCTCACCCTGACAGTGCTGCTGGCCCAGCAAGTCTGGTCAGCACATTAATTGTTGTGAAATGTTTGATATGTGCATTGGGAAATTGTATAGAATATCTCCACAGCTGTGCACGCTCTCTCTGATGACATGCTGTCATCCTTTTGTTAACATTGTACTATAGAAATACAGCTATTTTTATATCTAGAGCTGAGAGGAAGACAGGGACAAATATAACAGATGTAATGCTTATTTCCCAATATATAATCAAGATGGGCTGTTATTATAATTGTCGCAGATTCTCTTTAAAAAGATTTCACGTTCAGTCCCAAGCATTATGGACTCTGAAGCGCTGGCAGGATAAAACTTCTTTATTAATGTTGCATAAATCCCATGTAAACCAAATCAAGCTCAGCCCTCCTAACACGACATTTTGGGGAGCAGAAAGAACAAATTCCAGGTCCTTTAACTGCTACAAAACATAAAAGTTGTTGTATCAGAAAGGGAAGAGCGCAGGAATTACCGCTCCGCTGGTAATCTTCAACTGCACGATTTCCTCCTTGCTGGTGTGTGCAATACATGGCAACTTCCAATTCTTTGCCCACTCCTTTCCTTAATTAATATGAAAAAGACATTTCTTTCCATTATTTGAGAATATTCTTTGCTTTTATAGATGAGACTGTAATTAACGAGTCTGCAAGAAAGGAGAAAAACAAGAAATATGAGTTCTAAATTAATGAGATATTACAGATACTATGGATTAGAGCTGTTCAACCTCACCAGCTAGAACAATAGCAGGGAGACAATGCCGGCTTTCTTCTGTGCACATTAAAACCGTTTTAAATGAAAAGAAACAGACTGAGCAGAGAGGAAGGTTTTTCTTTTATTCCTTCTCCCGTAACCTATGATTTCCTGGTTTTTTCCCTTTTTCTGCTCAAGATAACACGAAGGATGTTTGCCTAGCAATGCAGTCAGAGGTGACAGGAGAAAGCCGGTGCTCAAAATTACCAGGTTTGACTTTTTAATACATTTCACCATAACATCAGTCACAAGCTGCCTTCCACACCGTGTCTTAACTCCCCCCAAAACATATGGCTGGTTTCACAGGAGCTCTCTCCACTCTTCCCCAGCACGGGGCGGGTGAAAAGCAGGAGAAAGCCGATGCCCCATGCGTGCTGGGCAGCAGCATCCTGCCAGCAGAGCCATCCTTAAATTCGGAGACATATGTGTTAGGACAGCAACCAATTTAAAACAGCTCTTCCCAACTGCAACAGATGATGAAAGATAAAGGCAGAAGCAGGGTGTGCCTAAAACCACCTTGAAGAATGACAAGGGAGCTGCTTCTGATGGACATACGTACTGGGAAATGACAGGGTGAATCACCTTGCGGTTCTTCTGCGGATTGAGAACCATGAAAAAAGAATAAAACAGCTTCTTCAAACATGCAGAATGAATATGAAGAGAGACATTGCCCATTGTTTGACACCTGGTTTAAATGTGTCATTGAACAATAATAATAAGTACCGGACTAGAAAACCACAGCATTCATTGTACCGTGTGGAGATAGGGTTTTTTTGTTTGTTTGTTTTCTTTTTTTTGTTGTCTTCTCTATCTTCTGCCCTTACACAGCATGTTCCCCAAGACCTACCTTTTGCTGTCCAACTGACGACAAGCCTATTACTATGGCAGGCCAAAGCTATCGCTTCCTGTCTAACATATCCTAAGCGTAACCTGCTCCAGACATTTTATAAGGCTTCCAACTCTCATAGCTGAAACCAGTGAAAATCCCTGGAGGGGAAAGAAAAACAACAAAAAAACCCACCAACAAAAAAACCCCACAACACACAAGCTGATTCCTCTCTCAAACCCATCATACTGTGGGGTTTGGGGGGGTTATTTTGCAGTGGTGGTTGGTTGTTTTTTTTACTTCTCCCCACCCCTTATTTAAATACTTAAGGAAAAAGGATCAGGAAACAAAACATCCTCCTTTTCCCTTTTTATTTGGACTTCACGAGACTGCTGAAGGAGCTGTCTACAGACACTGCAACACACATGCAACAAAACATCATCTTGCAAAACATATGTCAGAGATAGTGTTGGGAGCAGCCCTGTTGTATTCTGGTGCTACCTGTAGGAAAACAAGTCTCCAGAATATGACTAAGGCTCCTGCATCCTACACTGGAAAATAAGAAATATTGGCTGTGGAAGTGACCCAGCTGCCTATTAGCACATCACTATATATACCGGCCCATAGCAACATGCTCCTAGCCTTGGGTGAGTAGCATTTTACGTGTTTTGAAGCTTGGTTCTCTTGAATTCAGCTAAGCTCTCAGAAAAGGGAGGCAGAAGAAAAGTCCACACTTCACACAAGTTCTGGTGCATTTGAGTTTTACCTTTCTGGAGGAAGAAAACGTTCCAATTTTGAAGTGAATCCAAGACCTGTTACTGGTAGGGGGTGCAGCCAAGACAAGAAGTCTTGCAAAACTGGAAGTCCAGAATAATTCTGATGAGTATTGGAGCACAGTATAGTAAAGTTTTCACAGATTTAAGGTTGGGTACAAATATTGCACCGTGCAAGAACTTGGGGAGAGGAATAACAGTGTCAGTAAAGCATTTATTACTACAGAAAAGTCTTCAAGTGTTCCTGTAACAGCTGTTGACTGAGTTTGCAGCCTGGCAAGACTCTATTCTACTGTGGCGTCTGGTTGGTTGGTTGTTTTCCTCCGAGACCACTACGATATGCTTATCATGTGAAATATTTCCAATTCCACTTTAAATGCTGATTTTTGAGAGATAAAAATCTTACCACTTAGCCTACGATTGCCTGTTTAAGTCTGTGTTATTACCCTAGTTGCATTGGCTCTACTGTATGAAGTGTGGAAGGGTTGGTGGGTGGGTGTGCGCACTTAATGAATATATTTATGAATTAAAAATAGACTGCCAAGTGTAAAGGACATGTTTATTAACTTACTTGTACGTATCTATACTTAGGTTTCAAAGTTCTTTTCTCTAGTCCCTCTAGCTTCATGGAATATGGTAAACAGATTCACACTGAAATATGTAACATACAAAAGACCTCTCTGTGGCACAACGAATTAATCTGTCCTTACAGGCATCTAATTATAGGAGCAGCTGAATCCTTTTTGCTTGCTTTAAAAACTACATCCTATCTGACTCCCAAGTGAATAAACTGCTTTACAAACTTAAAAGAAAATATTCTTGTTAAGAACTGCGTGTTCTGAAAAGGGTGTTGAACTGCCAGTGACACCGATACCAACTGCTATGAGAAAAGCAACACACACGTTTTTTCCTCGTTGCCATGATGTAGCACCCTCCTTACCTGGCTGCATGCTAGAACGGCTAGACCCATGTCAATTGACTTAACAAATCCTTTGTCTCAAAAGTCACTGTCCAATTTATTTTTCTTGCTTTCAGCTGTGAAAACAAAAGGCAAACCAACTCCGTAAAAGGAATTCAAACTCATTATTTTGCATTTCAGTCATTAAAAAAGAATAGGATCACTGAGTCATTCTTTACATCTTCTCTCCTGTACAACTCTTTATTCAACAATTAAAACTTGGATCTCTGAAAATTTTGCAAACCCAGGGAAATAAAAAGATTTTCACAGCCATTTTTTTTTGGTTTTGCTCTGGCAGTCTTTTCTGAGTTAGTGAATTATTTTTCTCTACGTAATAATTCAAACCAGTATGTTTCCCGGAGGATGCTAATTTCTGGTTTTTAAGAGCATTTTTTTTCCTAGTTAAAATGGTATTTGAAAGAGGGTGACGGAAATGAGGCAAGGAATGAGACAGAGGTATCAGTCACTGAACAGTTTTAAAGAGCACTGACTACATTATTTCCAACAAATACATTATGTCCTGGTTCAGGAATAATAAGAAATTAGATCTCACATATCATGCATGAAATAAATCCAGCTACAAGCTCCTTTTTTGATCACCTAGATCCATCAGGAAATGAGAAGGGTGGAAAGACATAAGAAAGCACCTTCAGGGTACTGCAGGATGCAAATGTGGAGCCAACACAGAAACTCAAAACTCAGCCTTATTTCAACAGACTTTCTAACACAGAGTTGTCACATGCGCACCAAGGACTGGCAATGAAAAATTCATTTCCCATGCAGTACCATTTGCCCCCTCAAAGACAGTCCTATGATATTAAGGTTATTATAGCCTGAGAACAAGACCCAGCTGGCACCACTAAATTTAGCTGAACGTTGGAGCCACGTGCGAATTTCTTACAGATGGCAGTCATCTCATCTGCACTGGGAAAGGTAAAAGCAATATAATTTCATTACTTGCAGTGAGCCTTTGCCTGTCACATCTGCAGAGCAATGACACCACAAGAAGATTTTTTAAAGTGTTAGATTTTGCACAAAAAAAAACTTATAATGGCTTCACTCTGCATGTGAATAACTCAAGAAATGCTTCCATTTATCAGCAGCTAAAGCCCATATATTTGAGTGTGTTAACCCCGTAGAAGTAATGGATGTTTTATTATTAGCAATCACAAATGTTATCAGAGCTGTAAAGCCATTATTTAGCTTAGCACTGTTCATTGATTAAGAAGTGTTTTTAATTAAAACTACCAAAATTCTGGTCTCCTTCATTAATGATATAAGGGAATTAAGATAAAAAGGGGTCAGTTAGGGGATTATTTTGTAAGGATTAATTATTTCTATTAATCAACATTACTTAACAAACTCTGTCTTGAAAATGATAGTTAAGTTGATAGAGAATTATAGCCAAGCTGGGAATGTCATATTTGTTTGGTTTTAAATTTAGGAACCTAAATGAGAAACCTGATTAACAGGAGGTAAATTCTATCTGAAAAATTAACATCAAATTTTTGAGTTAGTTGGTGTTCAGATTTTAAATTCTGCCTCTCACATTAGTAAGACATAGAAAAATACTCAGCCAAGAAATCCTGTTCTGTCTTTGATGACCTGTGATGAAGAAAAACAGAAAAATGAGGAAGGCTTCCAAGTAGGAATCTCCAGAATAATTTGTATTCTTTTAAGATGATATCTGCTGCATTTCTCAAAAATTCACTAGCGTGAACACCACCGAGGCTGTGATGGATTACCAATCTATAAAATCAAGAGTAATGAAATAATACTTTCTAAACAGCATGTTTTCCCATATCACAGGCAAGATGTAAATAAGTTCTCCCTGTTAAAAAGGCACTAAAGAAAGTGCATCGAACACTTTTTCTTAACTTTGCCAAGGCTTACAATTCTGAAACAGGCAGTAAGGCTTGGTGTAATTTTAAAGGCTTTCATAGAAAAGACCACCCCAGAAACCACTGCTCACCACATACAACTCTGTTTAATTAACCAAGTGTCATAGCAGTATTTGCTCAGAAGCGTGCCTGCCACAGCGCCCGACACAACACCGGGCTTCACCGCGATACCTCAGCCAGGGTGTCAGCTGCTCATCCAGCACCGTCTGTGCCAAATCAGTTGTCCAAGTTCAGTGACCTGAGGACTATGAATAAACGTACCTGCAGAAAATGTCTTTTGTCAATGGGACGTGTCCGCTGTATTGTGTTAGCACCTACTGCAGCAGGATTTAATAGCAACATAATCCTGGAGGCCGACACTTCAGCCGACAGGTTGACAGTAGGAAAGACAGAAAGACGGGAAGAAGAAAGTGAGATGATATTATTTGATGCATAAAATGAAATCCTTCTGAATGTTACATCCCCCTACGCTACAGGTCAATTAGTGACAAAGACAGATGCTTAACCAAGCATCTATTGATATGCCAGAATATTATTTGCTTGTCATTGCATCAGTCAAAAGTATTCCTATTAAGTTACAGCTGCAAAGTGAGACATACACGAGACAAATATCCAGGTTTCCACATATTTAATAACTATTGTGTTGTTTTAGTTAAATACTCACCAAATGAGCATCGTACAGAGCCAGACAGTATGTTTGCAAGTTGCATGCATCTACACCTATGTGCATCATGTGTCTAGAGCCTTGCTCATCTGTTTGCAGGTACAGGTCTAGATTTTGGGCTGTACTATTAAGAAAAGGGTGCAAGCAGATACATCTTAAGCTCCTGTCTCAGCGGAGCTGTGGTGAGTTGACCCTGGCTGGACACCAGGTGCCCACCAAAGCTGCTCTATCGATCCCCCTCCTCATCTAGGCAGGGGAGAAGTATAACAAAAGGCTTGTGGCTTGAGACAAGGAGAGGGAGGGATTGTTCACCAATTACCATCACAGGCAAAACAGACCAGACTTAGAGAGAAATTAATCTATTACCAAGCAAAACAGAATAGAGCAATGAGAAATAAGCCCAAATCTTAAGATACCTCCCTCCCCCCACCCCTTCTTCCTGGGCTTAACTTCACTCCTGATTTCTACCTACTCCCCCCCCAGCGGCACAGGGGGTCAGGGGTTATGGTCAGTTGATCAAACATTGTTTCAGCCGCTCCTTTCTCCTCAGGGAGAGGACTTTTCCTCTGTTCCAGTGTGGGGCCCCTCCCACAGGAGACAGTCCTCCACAAACTTCTCCAACGTGAGTCCTTCCCACGGGCTACGGTCCTTCACAAACTGCTCCCATGGGTGTCTCCCACAGGGTACAGACCTTCACCAGCAAACTGCTTCAGCGTAGGTCCCCCACAGAGTCACAAGTCCTGCCAGCAAACCTGTTCTGGCGTGGGTTCCTCTCTCCACGGATCCACAGGTCCTGCCAGGATCTTGCCCCAGCGTGGGCTTCCCACAGGGTCCTTCAGGTGCCTTCACCTACTCTGGCATGGGATTCTCCGTGGGCTGCAGGTGGAATCTCGGCACCCCATCATCCCTCCTCCATGGGCTGCACGGGGACAGCCTGCCTTACCATGGTCATCTTCACAGGTTGCAGGGGAATCTCTGCTCCAGCTCCTGGAGCATCTCCTCCCTCACCTTCTTCACTCACCTTGGTGTCTGCAAAGTTTCTCACATCTTCTCACTCCTCTCTCTGGCTGCAAAAGCTCCTGTGGTTGGTTTGGTTTTTTTTTCCTTCTTAACTCTATTACCCCAGAGGCACTACCACTGCTGTTGATTGGCTCGGCCTTGGCCAGCAGTGGGTCCGTCCTGAGGCCGGCTGGCTCTGTCAGACACAGGGGAAGCTTCTAGCAGCTTCTCACAGAAGCCACCCCTGTGGCTTCCCACTACCAAAACCTTGCCACACAAACCCAAAACAGGAGCTGGTGCAAATACACACATTTAGGAGATGCTAGCACCCACAGTTTGTGTGGGTACCTGAATACAGACTTAACTGCTGGTTTTGCTAATTTTAGTCTATGATCCCTTTTGAACATCCATGAAGTGTCCTGTATCTGTCCACAATTAGCAGGCTTCCCCCCACATTCATTTCTGACAATGATTTCAAATGAATGGTCACCTTTGTTTACTTTCATTTAGTTCAACATAGCTTGGTCACTAGGTAGCAATACATAATTCTAATCTCTTGCAATTAGCTTTAATTACAGTATGTGAATCTAAAAAATTGAACTATTAATCATGATGAAGTACAAAGAGATCACTGCAACATTGCTGTAGTGCAAGGTTGAACGTGCTGTAGCAAAATAAAATTCTCATCTCTCTTGCTTCTCTGAATCAGAAGAAGGAGGCAGTTTTGACACTATAGTTCTACTGTGTAAATCTAGGTGAAAGCATATTGTACTTGACAACAACTTTGAGAAATTTAAGGAAATTCTAAATTTCAGTTAGAGAACATAGTTAATGACTGTCAGGAAAGCACTGTGTGTCTGGTAATTATGTATGTGATTTACTTAGCCATGAGTTGTTTCATGTCTTGAATTAAGGTAAAAATTATGAGGTTAAAATATTACAGTGCAATCAAGTTAGTTTTTTATATATCATAAATTTACATAGTCTTGAATCACAGCACCATTAAGAATATTTTGGAGGAACAAGGTAGTGGTCTCTAGGTATGGCTAACATTTAAGGTTCGTTTGAAGTTTTTTTAACTATTAATTTAAATAAATCAATAATTCTTGCATAGCAGTGCATTTTAATATATATTTAATCACAAGCGTGCCAACTGCAGTTGACTGCTTGTTGACTGGTCAACTTTAAAAAGAAACACTAAAGGTAAAATAAAATGGCAGCTACCAAATAGGATTACAAATGCAGACTTTGCTACCTATTTTCATTATAGAATCACAAAATCATTAAGGTTGGAAGAGACCTCAAGGATCATCTAGTCCAACCGTTCCCCCACCACCTATTACCACTAAACCATGTTATGAAATGGTTCTCTTTTGTGTTTTTAAGTAGAGTCAAAATAGGAATTTTTCATATAGACACGTCAAAATATATAGAAAAAAAAGACTGCTCAAAATTCGTAAAATAGAAGATAGACAAATAAAATCGGTATTTTCTAGCTATTATTATTAACTATTTTCAGATTTTTCCAGAAATCTACCCATTTCTGGAGCTTCCTTTTAAGAATTCATATTTGACTTCTTTTTTCAACAAAGAAAATGTGCTAATATTTCATGTGCTTCTATAACATAGAATCACAGAATCACTAAGGTTGGAAGAGACTCAAGGATCATCCAGTCCAACCGTCCCCCCACCACCTATTCCCCACTAAACCATGTCCTTCAGTACCACATCCAACCTGTCCTTAAACACCCGCAGAACATTTTTAATCTGAGAATCTGTCTTAAAAAAATTAAATTATATTGTCCAATATTGATATCTTCACATTATAGAAAGTAATATATAATTTGTACTGAAGTACAGAAGTGAAAGTGAGACAGCTTTCCCAAAGCTACAAGGTCAGGCAGAGACACAGAACTCAACGTATCTTAAGTCTAATGTTCTAAGGCTCAGTGAGAGCCTCCTCTTCCCCATATTTATAGAAATTCTTGTTTAAATGGAAAAGTTAGTCCTTCTGACCATTTTGTAACACGCTTATCTGAACTAGACTGCCAGTGTGACTTTCGGCTTTTCGAAGCCCATTATTTCTGAAAAAAAGAAAACCAACCCAAACCAACCCAAACTTCACAGGTCACTATATAACTAAATGAAAAATGCACTCTGTATATAAAATTCCATATGAAAGATTAACAATGGACTGGATTTCACTGTCTTAATTCTTAATCAGGGAAGCACTGAGACTTCTTTTCATGCATCGTGATGATTAAAACGGAAATCAAATCTAATGAAATATATATGTTCACTCTAGGAAAATGATCTGCGATATTCTACTGCAGTAAATTATCCATTTTAAATACGAATAGGCTTAAACAAGATTTCAACAAGAAAATTAGAGGAATTCAGTGTTCTATTTTTATATATAGGCACTGCCTTGATCTTTGTCATAGTTACAAATTTTATAATGCAAAATTATATCTGACCACAGATGAAATTTCACTCCAGATTTTTTAATTTACACACTCATATATGCATATTTACGTATAAACTTGTGTGTGTATATGGTATGTATGTATGTTTACAGATACATATGCACATAGACACAGATGGATAGAGAAATTAATTCAGAAAAGTCTATTATGCAAAGGGAAAACTGAAACGGAAGTTTAAAGTTTGAAATTATTTAAACTCCACCTCATTCTCTTAAAAAAAGAGTATGTTTGGCCTGCTCTTAAACTGGAAATTGAATTGGTTTTAACTGCTAAACTTTGGAATATCTAATAGAAAAGCGTCTTGTTTCCTTCTGTGCAATAATTGTTTGCAAGGAGAAAGATACGGTCATGAACTGGATGTCAGGCAACTGCCCGGAATTACAAAACATTTTCCTAAAATGTGCTGCCCCGTGGGGTGATTAGTCCGTGTGGGGACACAGACCCAGTGACATGGTTCTCTCTGAACCTGATCATAAAAGAGTTTTAGATTCTAGAGAAACCAAGTGTGATAGTGACTTAAATTGTGTAGGCTGAAGTTCCTTTATGTCCATGTTCTTTATAATGTTGAGTAGCTACGAATCAGAGGAAATAGCAAGGTAAGTCTGGTTAGCTGCATCCCAGCGCTAGGATGTGAAACGACCCACACTCACAGCTGGAATGAAAGAAGAGTTATTGATCCACTGAGGGAAAATATACACACTTGTGCTAGTGACATGCAATGTTAATATTTGGAGGCATTACTGTGAGCAGTTTTTCTTTTCAAAATGCTTGACTTTTACCAAACTCTTATATATTCCAATGTCCCCTTTAAAATATTTCTTTTTTTTTTCACATATAAATTGAAAAGAAGCTTTCTTTCAAAGTGAAAAGATGTTATTATGTTTTTGAAATGCACTTCTCTGAAATACAACCGTCAAGGACAGATATAACTTCAGATGTTTACCAACCTCTCAATATAAGACTAGAATCTTCAGAATAGCAATAGCCATTAAGCCATACCTACAAAATATATCAGATATACCTACACCATATACAGACAAAAGATCCATTTATCCATCATTATTTTTCTTAATTCGGTATCGTTATGTGGGTTGTTCTAAAAACAGCAGGTATGGAAATACGCAGGGATGCCTCCAGTCACATTCCCAGAAAGCAGAGGGCTACTCAACCATTCACTGGTTTCATGTATGTTAAAAAAAAAAAATTTACAAAAAAACCCAAAAAAAACAAATTTAAAAAAAAAAAACAAACAACCCACAAAAAAAAAACACCACCAAAAAAATCCCAAAACCGAAAAACGAAGAGCAAGCTAGATTGTTACTGCCTTATAAGGTACAGGTTTTTCACATTGTGGACACGCGAACCCCAAGCCAGCCTTTGACACAGCAGTAATAAACAGCTGTAACAACAGTAGATATGCTGTCAGCACCACTGAATTCTTTAGAAAGGTGGAACGAACGCCACATAGACAGTTTACCTCGTTCCTCTGGGACATGTATGTGAAGATCCATGTCTTTTTGAGACAGGTGACTGAAACAGTTTCAGTGACCTTTTCAGCCCATACCTCAGATATTTCAATTAATGTGTTGTCATATGCAAAGAAATGTTGGTTTTGACATAAATAGAAATTAGTACCGGCTGTAGATATGGCAGGATCACAAATTTCTCTCTTACTGAAAATGTGGCCCCCATTTGCCTGAAACAAACTCCTGTTGTATTCTATAGGTATGATTTGATGATGATTGATTTTAGGTTCAATCAGGAATAGCCACATGACTTCTGATTATTTTTGTGGCCAGGATTTCACTTCTTTTAACACTTAACACGGATAATCTTTTCTTTGTCAGTGTGAAACTTTGCTGAGCAGTACTTCACCACCATTTGGTCAGCTTATGAGCTTCTTTCTTTTTAAAGTCATTGAAATTTCTCCAGGCAGAGAAGCCTACCACTCTGCAATAGCTACCTTTGAGTGGAGAAGCATATACGAAACATCAGTGTGAAATATTCACACTGGTACTGGATGAGACTGTTGAAGGATAGGTAAAATCTTAAAAAAACCTAAAACTGGAGCAGAGCACACCACTAAGCAAAATAAAAATTTGTCTATTTGCTTTTTAAACTGATTCAGAAGGAAACCAATATCAGTAAACTACTTTCAACCTAGTAGAAGTTGTAATGTGCTGGTGTAGGGAGTAAGGGGAAAGTGGGAGTTTACAAGTTACGACTGCTTAAAACACTTTACACAAGAGGAAAGCATAAAAGCATTGTGTCAAGCACTTAAGTGTTCCTAAGACACTAGTTCTTGAAAGAAATAGTTCTCACCAAGGTGAGGCATATGAATTCCTAAATTAGACCAATAATGACATATACAATAAGAAGCAAGAGCATTCTCTCTTCCTTCTCCTCCCTCCCTTTCTGCTTTCTTGTCATAGAGCGTGTGACTCATGAGAAGCTGGAAGAACCCTGGAGTCACAGAGCTTACCCCAACCAAAATGCTCCTCTCGCCCAGAGTGACCAAGGGCCATCTGCAGTGGACAAAGTGGGGCTTTACCATTTGAAAAATATTCATCCTGCTGAAACCAGCACAAATATAAGGAGTGGAACTGACTTCCTTCCCATACTATAAAATTTACCTCAGTTCCACCTGCAAACATTTTTGCTTGAATCCTACAAGACACGACACTATCTCCATCCCTTTAACTGCATTTCTGTCAACACTTCAGTGCTCAAAAATGGACTAGTTGTAATAGCAGTTAGAAAAAAAAAAACCAACCAACCAAACATCTTTTATTGTTTGAGTAAGCAGATTTGAAACGATATTACTGAAAGATAAGTATACATGGAACCCCACTGTTCTGTTTTTACAGATATTCTTATAAGTTGTGTTGTACTTCATCTATGTTTACACAAATGTTTTTCCCCACGTTAACTGCCCCTTAATTCCTAACTTGATTTAAAAACCTAATCTGCCATAAATATGCATGAAATAGAACAGACTGAGAAAATACTTGAGAATGGCTGTTGTTCACCAGGAAACTAATTTATAGTATGCAGTTACTGGTCAGGTAGAACAAGAGTTCGAAAACTGGACTGTATTACAAAGCATTTCTTCAAACATCCATTTTGGATTATTGCTGAAAGGTACTAATTGGTCTATTCTAGACTAATTTACAAACATTCATAAAACAGTGAAAAATGCATGCTTTAGAAACCTGGTACATTTCATGCCTCTGGACTAAGAAGAATATGAAGATGAAAGCAAGTGATGGGCATTTTTAACGGAGATTAGTAGTGCTTAGAGTTTTTTTTCTTTTGTACTAACAGACTCTTCCATTTTTTTCTCATTTCTTTCAGGCGATTTTTTATCTTCGGGTTTAGTCCACGGAGGGCTGTGCAACTTCTGCTGAAGGTGAAAACAGCATCGGTGTAAGCATTGCATACAAATAAAAGCACCTTCAAAATCCACGGCAACAGTGCACACAGAACTGTATGTCCGTTAAATTGATGTAACAGTCTTAAACTACTATAACAGAATATGATATTCGTCACCTGTGTCTAGAGAAGGATTCTGATCTTTAATAAAAAAGTATATTTAACAATTTTTGATAGTGCAAAACCATAAAGTCTGATGCTGCTTTATAATCATGGTGATTTTTCTCCTGGTCTATCAAGTGAAGAGCTCAGATGTACAACCTGCTTAAGACTTTTCCATTGATAACATGGCTGCATACAGCTTTACATAATTGCAGATATATAATTCCTTTGGAAATTTCTCTCTTCTCCCATTCCCAGAGCTATGGATATCATGTTATTAAATTAAGTCGTTTGACTACTAGGATAGTCCAGTTCTTCAAGTATTAAAATAGTTTTGCAAATTGTTCCTAACCAGAAGCCATTTTGAACAGATGAATTGCAACTGGGTACAGTCAAAGTCTGAACTGAGTCAGCAGTCCTGTTTCAAATGCATTAGCATAGAATGTGTAAATATAATTCTGGTAATCGCATGCTTTACAAGACCTTTTAACAAAAACTCGAGAGTTACTCAGAAGCAGAATACCTGAAGGCTTGTCTCTGTTTCTGCTGTCTTCAAACGAGACGTTGAATTCTTGCGATTCCCCAAACATGTCTTGCCAACCTGTCGATAGAAATGTCAGAGATAACTACTTTGCATTTTTTCCTAAAATATTTGAGGTTATCCTAAAAAAAAAAAAAAAACCACAAACAAAAAACCCCCCAAAATCCCCAAACCAAAACCCTACCACCAAAAAACCAAACCACCAACCAAAAAAACCACCAAAACAGAAACAACAACAAAACAAAAACCAAAAAACCATGGTTTTGGTTTTTTTCTTAACAAAACAAAATTTTCATAGCTAAGTGAACCCCACACTCTCATCATCCCTGCAGTAGTCTAATGTGGCCGCAATTTTAACAACTTAATATTTATCTAGCTTTTTTTTAACTCACATTCAAATCTCATCACAGACAGTGAAGTTTATTCCTACTGTGGTCCCATGGAACAGATAAGAAACTATAATTGTCTGTTAGGGGTGAGGAAATAGTAACAAACAGCTGAAAGCTAGCATTACAGATAAATTTTCTCTATTACTATTCCCTTGTCTGAACTGCTAGATCTCTTAGGTATAATAATCCCTGAGGGGGAATATTCTTAATAATTCCCTGAATGGGGAAGGCAGATGACTCTAAAGGTATGGAAAAGCTTGCTAGATTCATTGCTGTTATTTTATTCCAGTGATACCATCATTTTATTTGCAAATATGATTTTTAATATCAGGGAAAACAGAATTGAACACCATAAATAAAACTAATCACACAGTAAATTTTTGAACCTAAGAGATCTTATGTTATGAGTCTTAAATTGAGACTTACCCAGCACAGAAATTTCTACTGTAATTAAAGTCCCTTCAGGAGTGGGATTAATGGTGCAATAGGTGAAGAAATTAAAATGTGAAACACAGTAAAATATTGATAATCCTTGGTCATTACTTCAAAATGTGTTCAGATCAGAATTTCTCTAGTTGTCTTGCTATTAAAACTGATACATTTAAATGAAGTGAAAATAAATGAGGGATTTTTTATGTTTTAAGTTATCACGACTCTTTCCATTGTAACCGTAATTTTATTTAAAATTTTAGCATTACTCTTCCTCTGAAATGTTTCCTGCTCAGCATAAGCCCTTGAAGATTTTTGAAGCTGAGTCAAGCCTAGACAGAATACATTTTACACATCAGACTTAATCCAAAATATTAATGAAATAAGGTGAAGAAATCATTAGTATGTGGACATGAGTGTTGCTCACCGAAATATGAATGCAAATGTGCCTTGAACAGAAACTCCCAATAACATCCACGACAAGGTTTGCTGGCATTTCTGTAAGTTGTGGGTTTTGTTTTCCTTTTTTTTTTTTAAATATTATGGCTGATAACATTGGTCTAGGATAGAATAAGCTATTTGCGACTAGGAGAGCAAAGGAATCATTAATAAAAAGAGAACAAAAATTTCTAACTGCTTTTTTTTTGGCCAGACGTTCTTGAGAAAGCGGAAAGTAAATCTGAATTCAGCCTATAGCAGCTTCAATGGTGACACGATAAAAATTATCTTACTCAGCAGAGAACACTGAAAATAAACAGCTTAACATGAAAATTAAATATCAAGAAATTTTATAAATATCCTTTCAGTAGAAATGACATTAGATTGGAGTTAATTAAGTAGTAAGAGATTGACAAAGGGGAAGCAAATTCGCTAAGTTTTTGCACTTGAGAAATTCTGACAGTCCCTCGCCTGTAACAAAGTTGATCTAAGAACAGGTGTGAATATGGAAATGAAACATGTTATTAAGAAAACTGCTCAGAGAGGAGGCGGCTACCTCCCTCCTGAAAGCTTCTGGAGAGATGGTGGTACTGCCAAAGATTTTACGGTACCTCGGGGGGTTTTAGTCATGTTTAAGCTACTGAAGTGAGCCTCTGAGGTGAGGCAATTAAAGTGATTGATGGTGGGGACAATCTTTCAAGTTTTTCCCACTACACACAATAGATAATAAAAGTTGGATTAATTCTACGTAGAAAGGAATAAGTAGCGTAGTATTGGTAAAAAAATAATCTATTTATAAAGCACCTTCGCCTCCTTACAAATGCAAGAAATTTTTACTAATACTTCAAAATCTTAAAAGTATAGTCCTGGCTGAACTTGTATTTAATATATTTACCAGTGAGCTACATTTAAAAAACTGTTAGTCATATTTAGAAAATTTGACGGTTTTAGAGAATTCAGGGGAACAGCTTGAGGACAAAAGATGTTACAAGTCAAAAGACAGAACGGCTTTTCAGGTTGTCTAATGAAGAGGACAGAAATTCTTATAATGAAATATAAGATAATTTACAAATCCATAATTTACTCTAACTATATACACTGCAAAAATTCAGATAACCTGTTTCAGCAAGACAAAACAGAGGAGACAGGAATCCAAAAATATTAATTGAAATGAGTAAAAATATAGGTCAACCATTTAAGACATATACAAAAGAAAAAAAAGGGAAAAAAGATTGCTTTAGAGAAAATAAAAGCTAATGATAAACCCCATGCTTCATAAGTTACTAGTCGTTCATATTGTTTTCATAGACCAGATAACAAAGGCCATCTTGGTAGGAGAACAGAAGTGAAGATTTACGTTTGTTATTTCATATTTTTTCACTCACAGTTGTTTTCCTTCTTAGTAACAGACCATATGGATCGCTGTTGGAGAATGACAGTAGAAAGGGACGTTTTTCTAAACAAAGCAGCTCCTATGTCTTTATGTTGTTCAAGCATAAAACATTCATTATTGATTCCTTGTCACAGTGAAATCTTGTATATCATTAACAAATACATTCCAGATGGAGCGACGGCCATGGCTTTCAATACGCCATCAGTCAACAGCGGTTCGATAGCCAGAACTGTAACCAGTCGCTGGTAGAACCCAACCTAAACCATCCCTCACATACACACCTTCACACAGGTTTGCAAACACATGCATCTACATACCTCTGTGCATATATTTATGTGTTTATATACATACAGGGGTGTGTATATATGTGCAGGTACATATAAACACATAAGTACACAAACATCCACATGCTGCCTTGATCTCAGCTAGAGACCACCTCAGACAAATGGGAAAATACAAACCCAATGCACTACGATACCCTGCACAGCCATGAGTGTCACACGGACAAAACCAGCCAAACATTAAACTTTTTATTTCTCCTCTAGTTCCCTCTATGCCAAGTGGTGGAAAGATTGCTTTGTTTGCTCTTCTGTGTGAGTGTCTCTTTCTGTCAGATTCACTCCTGTGAGAGGTACACTAATTACAGAAATACAGAACGATGGCTTGACATGGTGGAGACCAGCAAAAAGAAAAAATAATTGCTGTCGGAAAATAAAGGGGTTGAAATGTCAGTGTGGTTTTTCTATTTTATGAAGATGAGATTTTAGAAAATGCCTGCTGGAAGAGATACTGGGATTTTGCCAAGCTTTGAATCGAGATTCCAGCATATTAGAGACTCGAGGGCAAACTCGTAGCTCTGCGTTTCTCCCACAAGAGCAGGCACTCCAGCTGCCACTGCTTGCGGATGGGAGGAAGGGGGGGGGGAACGGGCAGATGCCGACTCCAAAAGACTCAATGCAGGACGCTTACGTTTCCAGCTCATGCACAAACCCTCTAATGCCACAGAATCGAGCAGATCGCACCTTTACACCTCATAACTCGCTCTCTCCACTCCCTGCACTGCCGAGGAGAGGAAGTCCAGTTCAAAACGACGCCTGCCTCAACGTATGCTTACACAGAGCTGCATACAACGGGGGCAAAACCGAGCTTTCCCGTTTCTTTCTGAGAATTGCTGTTCTTCCAAAGAATTAATATTTTCTAGAAAGATTATTAATAGGAAAGCAATTAAAATGCTAGGACTACAAGAAAAGGATAAAAATACGCAAGCAGAAACAATGTTAAGAAGGTAAAAAGAAAAAAAAGGAAGGCAATATATACTATATAATACCCAGAGGAAAATGAAGGCACCGTATCTAGATGACTGCCCTTTGTCCCTTAGCTAATGTCTTTCCAGGGATCCAGAACTGTAGTATGTGGCTCTAGGGTCAACATAATAGTACAACATCATAATATTGGTTTTTCTCTTGTTTCTGTCTGGAGTGACTGGTGAGGAAAGGATGCAGATCAAAAGGCAGAGGACATGGCAGAGGCAGACAAGACTAAATACCTGGGAAGCTGTAAAATAAGGAGAAGATAATGCAAGATGCACGATTTTGTTTGGGTGAAAAATACTGATGAGCAAAATACTGCAACATTAAAACCAGTGCAAATTATTGCTAGCATGGTGAAAAGACGTCTTTTAATACAAGATCATGATAAAGATACTTCATCCTGCTGTTTTGCGTTTAACGAAACCAACAGCCAAAAAGCTAACAGTGTTCTGAAATTCTAACCTCATCACCAAAGTCGATTTCCTGCCACTGGCATTTAGAACAAAATGGGCATTTTATCCTTAACTACATTCTGTGCTTTCTTCTGCCTTCCTTTAAGGAGGCTGACGGTGGCAGTTTCAAAGGGAAGGGGGATGGTAGACTATCTCCCAGTCCCGTTCAGAAGCACAGTTCCCATGTTTCCTATACGAATACACAACTGCAATTCCAAATATTTGACAAAAACCCCATGTGGCATATAAACGTTCTAAACACAACGCAAACTCAAGGCATTTTTACACTAAATTCTGAATTCTTCAATTTCTCATTATACTTTAAACTGATGTTTTGGAGATCCAGTTCATTTTGGAGACCTGTTCCTTGGCCACAAACCATGCTTACCTCACCAGGTTGAAAGGAAAATTTCTACCATTTCACTGTTTTCCTCATCCAGCTAGGTTTAAGATTTATAAAAGCTTTAACTGCAACCGTCACATTTACAGGTTTATCAAAGATGAAGAGGTATTCTGCCATGGGCATTTTCTTTTGTTCCTAAAGACTTACCAATCAAATACATTTTGTCATAGCTTCATTAGCATGTGCCCACACAGGCAACCTCCTCCTTCTAGATTCAGGATCCAAACCTTCAATACTTATAATCACAGCCAGTATTTATCCAAGTACACGGTTATTAAATAAATGACTAGTCCTTGATGCAGTTTTATGACTCAAAGTAGTGAAACAAGAGAAAGGTGCACTTCTTTGAAGCTTAGAGTTCTGCCTCCTTTCCCCCCCCTTTTCCCAACATGTCCTTATTTGAATAAAAGTTATAGTTTAATGTGTTGTATCTATGCATTAGTGGCAGATCCCAGAATTTCACCCATGGATTAACTACTTTTACAGAATACTCTAATATTTTATGTGTAGAAACATTTCACCTTGCCATTAAGTTGTTCTGACTGATATTTCCAGTATGTTGGCCATCTATTTTGTAATTAAGGGCATATTTGTAAGACAAACATTCCATTCATTAAATTACATATGATGTATTTTTATCATAAAATATCATGAAGGATCGAATGTTTGAACACTGACCTTGAAAAGCTCTAATATGCAGCAGTCAGAATACCAAGTAGTGAAAGCCAAACCTTTCCAAGGAAAAGGCTTCAGGAAAAAGAAGTTCTGGAAAATTTTATTCAATTTTGCCATTTCACTGTTTTCACCATTACTAACTCTTTTCAAATTGCATAGTTTCTTCTTAATATCTCCTTAAATATGTATCTTAATATCTCCTTAAATATCTTCTTAATATCTCCTTAAAATGTAACTTGGCCAACATTTACAATTTTTATGACTAAGCATAACAGAAGTCTTTTTATGATATTTCCTACATGGTAGAGAAACTGTTAAACCAAATTTATTCATGTTGAATGTTTGTTACTCACTCTACATCCGTTTTAAGAAACACGTTAACTATCTATTTGTGTTTGCAGAATAAATATCTCATACAATGGCATTTTGCCTTAAGCAAAACACTACATAGAAGATGAAAAAATATTGGGATCAGAAAGCAAGAAGTTTAACGAGAGAGAAAAATCAAGGTGGGGCATATGTCTTGAAATACTGTGCTGCCTTTCAACTTGGCATGCAGTTTGATTAACAAAGTATTTTTGTATGAAATGCTGGTTATAAAACATGCAGCTTGATCAGTAAAGTATGCAAAATTTCAGAAGTTCAGTATTCAGTTCACCTAGTGAATTATACAGCAGAGCTGGAGAGGTTCACAGCTGGATGTATAAATTATAAAGGTGGATCAGCCAAGTGTGCATCTTCATTTAAAAAGAATTTTCAAAAAGCCAGTTAAAATTCAGCATGTCCCTTCGCTATTAAACTATGCAATTTGATCCGCAAACTGCTGAACGATGCAACTAGAAGGGTATTCCACTGCATCTACGCAGCAAGTTAGAACTGGCTTTATTGTTCAAATTATCATCCAACGTATCACAAGTGGACAGGAAATAAAGAAGTTTAAAGAAGTAATATTCTATTCAGGTTCTACAGTTAGAAAATAATTTTGCTGCTGCTAATGGATATCATACAGATTTAGTAGACCAAACATTGCAGCATCAGCATTTCTTCGCATCACTACAGATCTTCTTTTGGCTTCAGTGGGCACTGAAGCAGATATGAGGATGTTTGTAGAATATGACGGAGGAGAAAGTACTGAGCTGTTCTGAAGAACTGAAAGTTCTGAAGGAACCAAACCAGGTACAGGAGAAAAGGATGGCATAGTTAGGTCAACTGACAAACAATATCTTAGTCATCATTAGCCAAGTCAGGTCCACAGTTTATTCAAGGACATGCTTTATCAGATTTGCTTATGAATTTATTACAGATCTGTATTTCGATCTCCTTTCACCCTCATAGCTTAGAAGAAAGCTATGGAGCAAGATGTATGTAAAGTGCGCATGTATGTTTTCATACGACACTGTAGTTTTACATATCCTTCCCCTGTTTTAGGGCACAGTGCACTGAGATGGTTAAACTAAGATGATGAAACTTCTCATGACCTTCATAGTCTTGATTTAGGAAACAGAATTACTGAATATACTTTAAGAATTATATCAGGTTGAAATTTTGTTATAATGATGATTTCTTTTTTCTTTCATTACTCCCTAGGGAAAGCAATGGGAGAGTAAAATGTGATCAAAGATCCGCAATTGAAACTGATAGAGAAAAATGAAGCAAAATGCTGTGGTTGCTTAGAAACATGTACAAGTTTTGCTCCAATACTCAGTGTCCTTTGTCACTGAATGATTAATGAACATGCAGGGTTTGTTTACAGCAGGAAATTAAGGCAGTAAATAAAAACACTATCAGTTTTATTTATCAGACAAGACTCTACAAGGACAAAGAACAAGAAATCTGAGATGAGAACAGAGAATAAAGAATCACTTTATAAAGTGTTTGATGTTTTAGCACCACCAAATAGGTGGTTTTAAATGATGCTTAAGAATTAATTTTAAATGCGCTACATGAATAAGAATTATTTGATATGAAAAAGCGACAAGGTACATTCTGGTGCAAAAGCCAAAAAAGTTCCCAAAAGCCTTTGGGAAGAGGGAAAAGGCAAATGACACAGGGAGAAGAGCTCTGCAGAACTCTGGTTCTGCACAGAGGCTTTCAGGAACTAGTCATATGGAAAACATCTCTGGAAAAGACTTAGAAAAAACCAGTATCAACAACACAATAAAATAATAATAATCTAAATAATAGAAACTTTTAAAAGTAAACTGAAGTGAAGATTTTTTAGGTCTTTGACAAGTTTGAAATAATCACTATGTATTACAGGATATTCTACCTACTTCTAGCTACTACAGGTCCCAAGCCAAATTTCATGACAGGTAAGGTATCAGCAGTATTTAATTTGGAAATTTGCTAATATAATTTGGCCTGCCTGCACCCCATTTGTAAACAAATCTTCATTTGCATTCATTCTAATGTGAACTACATTAATTATTATGAACAGGCATAAAACCATTAAAAACGCAATTGCCGTAGGATTACAGATTTGAGACAGAGAGAAGGATGCTTAGCCATACAGACTAAAAAATAATGGTTGAGACCAGCAACTAGCTATTTCCCTTTATATTTTGCATTAACAACTGAAACATCGCATGTTCATCTCTAGTTTGTCTTTACTATAGCAATTCTGCCAAAATATAAATCACATTCTGTTTATTGGAGACATGATCAGAGGACCTTTGCAAAGTTCTGAGAAATGTTGCTGAAATATTAGGTTTCTAAGCAACAGAGTTTTAAGTGTATTCACTAAGGTCTTGGTCTTTTATCTTGGCCTACACCTTCATTTATTCTTCTTAAATAAATTCTATTTGAATCACCAATCAATTGTTTTTATTTTTTAAAAAAAGTGAATGGAACAATTTTTATATACAGAGAGAGATACACCTTAAAAGTCCCACTTAATGTAAAGAGAACACATCTTCCTATAACTTTAAGTTTTTAATTGTGCTGGAGATTCTGTTTCTAATTGGGATAATTGCCATGGTATTTATGGCTTCCTTGCTCGGAGGTGCAGCTGTCCTAACAATCTTTTTTGTAACTTGGCTTCTCAAAGCCATTCCTCCAACAGACACTGCAAGCACAGCACAACGACCTTTCATAGAGACCTTCTTCTGTATTAGTGTGAATCCTAGCTTGATTCTTTTTTTTAATGCAAACAAAATACAACTACGCATATTCCATAATATACCCATTTTTCAGTTGGAAAATTAACTTCTAGCAATATGTTTAAAAGCAAGATAAGACTGATAAAACTATTACCTGGTTAATTTTCCAATAAAGAACACTATCTAGCAAGGCACAGTGAATACCCCTATGGTATGCTTTCTCTAATTGTACTACTTTTTCCTCCATATAGGAGGTTTTTGTCGAATAAAGATTTAACAAACCTTAAAGATTTAAAATTTAAAGGAAATGTGAGTTGCACAGAATACGGAACTAGTCTTAATATACGATAATTGAGAGATTAAATGATATAAAACTTAATCCTATTATTCAAATTTAGATGTATAGCCTAATTTCTTTTTCTTTGAATTATGATGCTACTTAGATGAAGGCAGGGAACAGGATTAGATTTTAATTTAACTTGAATCATGAAAAATAGTTCGATTCTTCAAGACTTGTAACGCCAGTTGGAGTCATCTCCTGCTTTCTCAGACAAATTCTTCATACCAAGCAGCATACCATGCCGACTGAATGGCTAAAAGTACTAGTTGCTAGAAGCACAAAAAAAACCAACACCACCCCCTCATCAAAATAATTAAATCCTTGATTTTACGGAAAAGTGCATCTTTTAGGTGTCTTTCATTGCATTACTTGATACAGAAATTAAATACTCTCTTGATTGGTGAAATGCCTTAAGAACTTTTTGTTTTTCTCTCTCTGTTTTAATGTATTCACTTTTGTATTAAATAGCTGCTTGAATCTCTTTCCACAAATATTCAGGCTCTACCTAAATTCACCTTTATTCTATCAAACTTTCCATAGCTTTCCCAGATGGTAACCTTACTCTGGTCATAATCTAAATGGAGTTCACTCAGACTCCAGATCTCTGCATCTTATTCTTTCTTCTCCTTCTTCAATTTTTATTAATATGAAATTAAGTGTCCTTCATCTTTAGACATTAAGAAAAGTGAAACAGCAAACTATGGACTCGTCTTCTGGATATGAATTTTCCCCTTGTCTCTCTCACCCTCTAGAGGATGCGGCGTAGGGGAAGTCACGTATTATTGAATAGACTTGTAATATATTTGCAGGAAATGGATTTGTTGGACATTCAGTTATCTAAGATTTGTTTCCAAACTTTTCTTCACGTTGGTGTGATTGCTGCCGATAAGCTCTCCAGCTACCTCCACAGGAGTTTGTCATATTTGGAGGACAGCAATGTGTTCAGTTCATTCCAGATCTGTGGTGACAGTCTTTTTCCTGGTGTCTTCTATATTTCACCTGCAAGTTAGTCAAGGTAGCACTATTCTTTTTGGACTATCTAGCAGACAGTACAGTCTCTCAAGAAACTTTGTGTGTCTCATTTTTTCTGTTTTTTGCTTTTTTTCTGCTTTATTTGTATCATTATAATTGCAGCCATAATACAGGCATTTGAGATTTCTGTTAACAGCTCCCCCCATGCCATTTGAATGAGAGTTTTGCCTCCGTAAAAGCAGCAGATTTAGCTTTCTGTCAGACGTGTCATAAGAAAAACACAGCTTGCGGCTTTCCTAGACTGGCAGCGGACGAGATTACGTACTTTCAACGATTACACTGTCACCTCTTACATCTCCCTGAAGGTTTTATCAAATGAAGCATGTGTGACAGCTGTGCCTGATTATTAGTGGAAACAATATGTAAACAAGGTTCTGCATCTGGCTGTAACGCAGCAACTCTTCAAGCGGGAACAAGCCAATTCTTGAAATGGTTAAACATCAAATCACATCTTTCCCACCGCTGTTCTTCCTGCAACAGTTCTACAAGTTCTATTAAGCAGTCTTGAAAAGAAACCCAGAGAGAATACCTGCATAGATTGGCAGTGAAGAGCATTTGCTCCTCAGCACTTTAATGCAGAATATAGCTGGCTTATAAAATATACTTACTGGCTTGACTAGGAAAAGTAAGTCCCACTGATAATCAACTAAGGCATTAATGTTTTCATGCAATCTCCATTAAACTCTGATTTCTGCATGAGATAAGCTTACATCTAGGTGAGCTAAGCTTACATCTTGAGAATCACACTCCTGGATGCTCTGATTTTCTTCCTTTCTCACGGCCACGTGGAGATTCTCTTTCTCTGCTGAGGCATTTCGCTGAACATGGGAAATTAAAAAAAGAAAATAAAATAAACAGTTAATCCTGATAAAATTTCAGACAAGTCGCATTTGCAAAATCAGGATAATGACAAGAAACCAAGAGGTCAGATAGTGCTGTTAACTACTTTATACACTGCGTTTTCAGCAATTTTTGTAAAGGGAATGTTTTTAATACTCATTCTCATTAAAGCACTCTCTTGTAATGGATTACTTCCATGGAAGTAATCAAGGGTTCCCACCTGAAAACTGACCACACAAAAGTGACTCGATGCTATATTTTTTGGTATGTTAATCAAAATCAAATGAAGAACAAATTAAACTACATGTTATTTTGTGCAATCATTTGGATGGGAGGGGCAAAGGAAGGAAAAAAAGAATTTTCAAAACTCCTATTTCTCTGACTCTTGTCGATTCTGGGAAAGATTTAGGCCCTGAGTTGAAGCTGCTCATGAAGCTGTTCAGCTTCCTTCAGCTGTCTACTTCTGCCAGGACCTCACTTCACTGCAAGCTGGCAAAATGTGTTCAGTTCGTGCCTTTCACTTACCTCCTTACAGGCAAAATGGGCTGCTCTACGGGGCACTTAATCTGCAATCCAGCCTATCTCTTTATATAATGAATTAATTTCCTTCCAATGAAATCTTGGCCAATTTAGGGAAGTTTTTCCATATTTCCTAAAACTTTTAAGATTCAAAGGGACATGAACAGGAAGAATATGCGCTGCCTTTTTATATAGAGCTTGCAGTGTATTTATACATCAGTATTTTTAAATTTTGCTTGATAATGTCACAATTTTGTGGCCTTAAATACTAGACCATAGCATAACATGACAAGAAATCATTCCAAAAAGAAATGATCGGATCAGTAAAATTTGGGGAATGTATTACTAAATTAACTGTATATCCCAATACATGTATCATTGCCTGTAGAACACAACTGCATACTCCACTGAGACATAAAGGAACTAAAGCAGCTGAATGTACCATAATTTGCTGATAGTCATGAGATGATCGTTATGATCACCTTGTTATTCTTAGTTCTGCAGAATTATCTGTTTAAAAAGCATTCATCTCCCCCAGTATCTAATTCAAAGCTCACTGAAATTCATGGAAGGAATGTAAACTACGTAAGATTTATAAGTGTTTCCAAAATCACAGAATCGTGACATATACACCTTTGCTTAAAAACAAACACACACACAAAAACCCAACACCCTCTCCAAACCCAAATCAAAATGTAATGACTTACTCATATTCTGATATGATATATTCCCAGAAAATAATAACATTTTAAAAATAGCCTCTCTTTTTGTTCTAAGTTTCAGATCATAAAGTGTTTGTAACTATCCCTAGGAATTTGGCTTCCTTCAAATTGTCTGTAAGACACCTTGAAACTCTTCAGGGGAATCAGGAGAGGGAACAAATAAAACTAATTTATCTGCAAAGAAAAGTTAGAACTTCAGACACCAGTTTTGAAAGCAACAAAGTTTTCAAAATAACGAAGAAGGAGAGAAAATAAACCTGGCTGGTTACTATTTGAAATATAGTCCTGTTTAACAGCTCTTCAGTGAGGAACTGTCAGTTTCATAGAGCAAATAACTACTAGAAAAAGGGATGAAGAGGTGAACAGATTAAAAAAAAAAATCAACATAAATATATACCTATATATATATACACCTTTTTTTTTTTAAATAATGAATGTTATTTCATACCTTTATTGAATTATTTACCTGTTTGGACTGAAAGAATTATTACAGTTCTGCAAACTTAAATTTCTTCCCCTTGAATAAGAGAGCCATATGTACAGTGAATCATAGTACACACATTCACCTGATTTCTTGACTACTTGAACCAGTAAATCCACATGGAATGCCAGGAAAAGCATCCAGCTTGAAGCCTTATTAACTCAGGAGAATAAATGTTTGTGCATAGTGCCTCTAGTTTCAGAATTTGGTTTCTGCCCAAGACTGTACCTTAGCAAATTATACATGCAGCATATATACCAAACTTCTCACAGCATGTTGTACTCGTTTCTACAGAAAAAAAGAAAAGGAAGTTTGGGGTATTTAGGTGAGGCTGTCATCAAGAAAACACTTTCCCAGTGTCACATTTTTAATGCCTAGAGCATTTCCCACCTCTAGGAAAACAGCAAACAGAGAAATTTCCAATTCTCATTCTCTTTCATATTCAAAATAGTCGAATTCAATATTATGCCCTAGAAGTCTGCCCCTTTTTTCTCTCCCCAAACAAAATATAAAATTCTCAAGGTGTTGCAGTTTTCGTACGATTGTCTCAACCAGTAGGACCAGATTCTGTAATAGCCTTTAAAAATCACATGCCACAACTGCACTGCTCAGACACTGGCTAAGCTAGGGAGCCGCGACAGGTCTGCTTCATTCCCTGTCTGGTTTCTAATTGATAAACATCAATTGCATCACTTCAGCTATTGCATAACCATCAACTCCAAGTATTTTCCATAGTGTAACCCTAAGCCGACATTGATCTGCACATCTTGAGTTCCAGCGTAAAACACCACCACCCTTCTCGGAACGGCCTAAGGTGGATAGCAGAACAGAGGGCAAGATGATGTCTTGCCAGGCTCTGGCTGGGTCCTGTAGATTTGAGTCCTTCTGACCAGAATGCCACAGGGTACTCTTGCATCTTCTGTAGCTACTTTTAATCTACAACATTTTGAGACTAAGACTAACTGAAAAAAAAATAAATATTGAAGGCTTATCTGTTTGTTGATAGTGTGACAGTCTCTGAGGTAGACTTTGCAAACAAGATTAGAATAGAATAGAATAGAATCATTAAGGTTGGAAGAGACCTCAAGGATCATCCACCAGTCCAACTGTCCCTCCCCCCACCTATTACCCACTAAACCATGTCCTTCAGTACCACGTCTAACCTTTCCTTAAACACCCGCAGGGACAGTTCTTTGTTATTAAAATAATCTCTCCTAACAAAAACAATGAACATACTATTATTTGTCTGAATGAAGCCTATTTGCTAGACTGACAGCTTACCTAATAAAAATGCCATCAAATGTTCCAGGGAGAAAGGGTTTGAAACAGTTTCTGAACTCCTTCTCAATTTGCTTAAAGCTTTCTGAACCCTCCTCAAAGCTTTTCGATACAGGATTTCACATGCAAATATTTCTTCAAGGATCATCAACCCTTTTATCTTTTTCCTTTGAAATAATTTAGAAATTACAGCATCTTCCTGGTGAGACCGTACAAGCTTGACTAAAATGCAAGCGATACATTCCAGATACTTGGAATAACTGAAATAATTTACAATGCATTTAACATATATGTTTGGAGATGAAACTAGGCTCCATTGGTGTACACTTTGCTTGCAGCAAAACTTCTGGAATACCTATGACAGAGAAGCAAGCCAAACTCATCATTTCTTTGAGCTCTCTTCCAAAGTCTGAAGTGGAATAAATGAAAAGGACCTAACTCTGCTTCATACCTTTGAAATTTCCTTCAGTTACACTCTATATATTTTTCATTTCTAACATCATAAAAATTTTCTTCTTAAAGTGTGCATTGTTATGATAATATCCTCATATTAACTGCTAAATAAAACTGCAAAGCTAGGCCAGCTGAATTCCATCTTTCATAACGCATTTTGACTTTGATGTGTAGTTCAATTCTTCCCTATATTAGAAATAGTCTTATCAGATCTTTCTTCTTCCCACACGGCTTTTTGGCACAACTCGTACTCTCCCTCTATAGTCGGCATTTGTTCATGTGAAATGCCAGAGTAGTATTGACAGGACTGCTTGTCAGATGACCTGCCAACACAAATATTGGTTCCGTCAACGCATTTATTTCCCACTACTTAGACTCTCACAGATTACTCTTTTCTACACTAAGGGTTTCTAATGACTTCCATGATTTCCGTGTTAAAAAAATACTATTAAAGGATACTCATACTGATCTAATAAGCATGGCATTTTGAATGTAAGCAAACAAACTAAGCAGTTTCTGGCAAAGAGCAAGTTCATGATACCCAAGGACCAAAAAAAAATAAAATCATTTCTAGGAAAGCCATGATGATTTTTCTCTAATGATGGGCAACGTCATGATATGCATATTCATAGCCTGTTTTGATAAACTTTAAATGCAGAAATCATTGGAGTTTTTCCAGAAACACATTTTTTTCTTACTGAAGGGCCCCATCTACAAACATCCAAAAACTACCTACAGCAAAGACTTGCAAGCCTGTCTTTGAGCGTGCCTGATGTGCCTGGCTGCACTTCATGACATCTGTCTGGCACATTGAGTGAGGCCAATCTCAGAGATGCCCCTGGGCTGGGGGTTGCTTCTATTCACCTGCCTCCAGTGAGGTTCCTAAAGAGGTGGTCTGCACAGGGGCTACAAATAGGAACCAACCACAGCCTGAGTCATCCCTGCTCCTCAGCGCACTCAAACAGTTTATATTATTCTGGGAAATGTCTTATACCTTTGGGATAGAAATGTCTTGGAAATCATTATGTCTAGCAAATCCAAAATTGCTCAAGGATTTGTAACATTTACTGTGAAAATCTAGAGCAGTTTTGCATGTAGCAGGTGGATGAAGTTGTCAGAGCTTTTCTGGGCAAGGTGCATGGTGCAAGAGCCAGAAATATCTCCTTTCCAAAGCCAGTTCTGTCTGGTTGCTCCCGCAATCCAGGGATTTTGTCTGTGTATCACACATGCACACAGGCCAACTGCCATGCCATGCCTCACATATTTATTTTGGTCAAGAAAAAGGTGGCAGTACTATCAACTTTTCCTTCCCCTCTCTTTTTTGAGTAGCACCATTTACAATTAAAGAAGCTCACAGTGGCATTTTGGATTCATAGACTTTCACCTTGACCTCCTAGCCCTACAAATTTCAGACATTTTAAAGTAATGGAGTATCTATTATATTTTTCCAAAATAGAAATCAAGATAAATATGTTTTAATATCTACATGTAGTATAAAGGAAATCATTGTATCGCATTTCTTTATATCCTGACTCTAAAATCTTCCCCAGTTTAACTCACAAGCAGAAATAAATTAGAAGTCTAATTCTACTAAAAGTAATCACCCTATATATTTATATGACATTGATGATCATTGCATATGTATGTACATACATTTGTCTGTGTTTACAGTAGAGGTAATGCACTTTTTTCTATTGTAGTCAATATTATTCAACAATAAGTGGGAGACACAGCTCATTTTTTATTTCTATTTAATCACATCTACAGAGTTACATTTTTCTTCTCAAAGGACTGCAAATCCTGTGATGAACTGGATCTTTAAACTTCTACACACTGTTTCTCAAGTAAACAGAACTGCTCTTGAAATTTTATTTTTTTTTTTCTTTTATTTGCACTATATTCAAATACCTTTAAGGTGGAAAATAGTTGCTTACCAATAGACATTATGCCAACAGTGAGCATTGAGCAAAATAATCAGAAGTTTTACAAGTCATCTAGGATAACCTCGCTCCCATTAGAAGCGAAAATTGTTAGGACATCTTTAACACGGATACCGAAAGACCACATTTTCTGTTCTTCACGTTTCATGTGCATTTGTGTCGGTTTTAATGGAGTCACTCTGAGAAGAACACTCATAATAACCTCAAATGGCTGCACATCAATCAGAGGGAAAGGACTTGTTCTTTCAAATAGATCATTTGGGATGATAGATGACATATTTGGATATTAATTTCCTGAATCATCCTTCTCATAACATTATTACCAGTGCAGAATTTTCTCTCACACAGGCAGCTGCTTCCTAGCAGTGTATTATGTTGGACATAGTGTGCATATTATTGTTTTAAATTTTTTCTTTGTTAAGTGTTCTGGGGTCCTTCCTCTCTTTGGGGGAGGGAGGAGCGGGAGGAGGGAAGAGAAACACAAAGTACTCTAAAAGAAAAAGAAATTTAAAAATCTCATTTGTCAAGAGCTAGGAAGATATCCTGAAGTTTTCAAGCCGTCTTTATATTTCAGACTACATAATTCTCCCAGTTAGTCAATCACCTAGAGTTAACACTAGTTACTAGTCACCTCATACTGGTGGAACTCATCTGTAATTGAACATCTTCTCTACATGAAGTCCAGTACGGTGCTCCCTGAACTCCAGAGAGCTGGAGGATGATAGCTTACTGCTAGGGATCAGAGCAAAGCACCCTCTTCAGTTGAGTCCAGCATGACACGTAGCAAACTCAGAAATGTGCTTAATGATAAGAAGCACAGAAACAGATGATGAAAATAATAATAGGTCAAATAGGTCACTTTCCTCTGGTACTATGCAAAACATATTTGCATTTTCAGTATGGAGTGGAAGATGCGGAGGCATCTAGTGTTTAAGTTGCTACCAAAAAGCCTCCAAGAGAACTGCAAGGGACTGGTAAAGGAGACAGAGCAGTGCTCTTCTGCACAAAGGGCTGGAAAGCTTTTCTAGGGCGTCTAAACAGGCAATGGATGACAGTTTAAAGCAACTCCTCAAATACCTAGCTATGCACAAACAAGAAGACGACACATCTGTTTATCACTGTGCTCTGAATTCTGCTGGGTTTTTTTCTAATATAGCTTATTTAAAAAGCATTGCATGTTTCAGATAATTTAAATACATGTTTACTAGCAGAATCTTAAACCAACCTAATGTCCTTATAATAATTGCAGTTTCTTATTTATATTTCCATGTGGTTGAGGGGGTAAAACCCGCATGAAAATGTATGCAATCAGTTTTCTCAGGATCAATAAGTGCAGCTCTGTGATGATTCATTCTACCTCAGTTTTCAACAGAGTCAAAATTATGTATTTAATTATATTTAACTGCAAGCAAGATAGAGGATGTCACATGCTTTGAGAAGCTTAAGCAAAAGTAATCTAAACAAAATTCTAGTAAGATTCTACCAGAGAGTGCTAAAATTACCTAAATTAACTGAAAACAAAACTTTTCCTTGTACTGACCTTGTGAAACCCATAAATAACAACCTACATTAAACTGTGGACAAAACATCACCATCTTCTTATCACATAGCAGACAGCATATGTTTGTATCAAACATGAGACAAGGAAAAACTGAAATTATCGGAGTCAGCTGTTAGGTAAGCTGTTCCGGAAAATTAAACACTAAAGAGAACTCCGTATATCACACAATTTTGGAACCTAGTAAGGCTAAACGTTTACAGTCCAAATAACATTTTAATCAATAATGACCACCATAAAAGAACATAAGTAGTTCTAAGTACTGCTTCATGAAATATAACCTTCATATAAATAATATATTTACATATAATTGCATCTGTGTGTGTTTACGTGCACAAGCATGAGAGAAGAAAGAGGTTGCACAAGGCTGAGATTGAGTATCACCCGTCTAATTACAAAATTCATTCTTTTTTAATCAGGTCATGCTAATGTCCTAGTTCTGATTCTTCCTGACAAGATGAAAAGATAATTCAATAAAGCATGATATTAAAAGGTATGTTTCCAGAATTCAAGGAAAAAACCAATCTGACCATTTTACAAGTACCACAAGGTGACAAATTCATCAGAGTTGAAGTGATAGGTTTGTTAGTTTTTGTATGTACTTTCCTGTTTTCTTCCAGAAGACACAGTGAACACTTGCACAAAGGACAGTAAGGAAGCAACATCGTGGTGGGGGTTTTTTATTTTTAACAGGAGTTGAATGGCCCTTATGTCTTAGAATATTTTCTAATAACAATAATAGCAGCAAGAAAAAGAACTGCTTGTAGATGGCTTTAGGATGGCTTACAGGAAAAAACAGAAAGATTAATCAAGTAAAGCACTTGTTCCGTTCTAAAATTGTACAAGTCTCAAATAGCCTAAGCAGTAGTTTCCAAAGTACGTGTTTATAACGGCCAGGCTATCAAGTGCTCCAATTATAAATAAAGCAGAGAAAAGAATGACAATTCTACTCCCCCCTCTTTGCATAGGTTGGAACAATAGGACTGACACCAATACTTTTTGAGTTTGTATAAATGTGCAATAATCTGAAAGCAGAGCATTAAAGCTACTTGTTTACCCACTTTTTTTAGTCTTTACTGATTCACTGTTCCAATTCTATGTTCTCTTGGTTTGTGCTTCACTGTTTTATTACGAGCATCTTTTGTATGAGAAAAATTAGAAAGTTAAAACATTGAAGGTATTTTAACCTTGAATAAAATGGTATATTGCTGTTTACAACTGTTACTATCTCTAAGCTGTGAATACCTCCATGTACCACCTCCCCCCTAAAACACTGCTGGTCCTAAACAGCTTTTGCTTAAAGCAATTTATTTCTCTTTCACATTAATAGGGTGGAGAAAATCACAACCAGCCAAAGAACAGCCTGAAGTTTAGAACTAATCAGACAGCATTTCTTTAAGGCCCTTACAGACATGGAAATGTTTAATCACTCCTATTAGATCTATATCAGACCTAATAATAACTGAGAAAAAATTCAGTTTGAGTACAGTTTGACAAGTTAAATATTTCTGTAAGATCATTCTGGCTGCCAGATTTTTCTAGCTTGCATTTTTCCAGTGTGCCTCCTTTTGACTTAAAACCAAACTTACAAAAAAAAAAATAAAAAAAAAAATATCAAAATCCTTTAAAGTGCAGCTTGATTGCAGTGATGCGAGAACTAACCTGTATTAGTCTGAAATTTCTTCAAAGTTTACTATGGAGGACAGTCAAGCACATTCTGTGTACAGGGCAATTCTAAGTTGTTTTTTTTTCTTAGTTCTTCTAACTTTTGGGTGATGAGACTTTGTGCAGTTACAAGAAAGGTTCTTAATTAAAAAGACGTGTAATTTTCTGCACATAGCAGAACTGAATGTAAGAAAATAATGTAAGAAAAACTATTGAAATGTGAGGACAGATGGCATTCTGACACGACTCAAAATGGCACAGCATCGTACCAACACCACAAAAACCAGCTATTCAACTTTGAGGGTCACTGAACACTAACATTCTCCAGATGAGTCTCAATTACAAAAGCACCTGTGCCCAGTAATTTCATGCTAATTCAACGAAAAATGCAACGTATTTAACATCATGAGTCCACATAATTTCTCATCTATTACCCGTAGTAAGTTAGTCTATTGTTTACCTGCTCTATTTTAGTAGAGAACATAATTGCAAAGTGAATTTAAAGGACACTTGGCTTACATTCCTCCAAATCCAAACAGGTCTGTCTTTGCTAGAAATTTCCAAACTTGTTATTTATGTAGCAAACTTAAACAAAATATACTAACTTAAATATCAGGCTGAAGTTTGTATAAATGTAAGAAAAATGATTTCCATGGAAATGGAAATCACATCTCGTCAATATAAAGCAATACAAGATTTCAGTATTATCATCAGCAAGTGACACTGCATTCCATAAAAGCATCCAGTGGAAATGGTAAAATATTTGCTCTGTACCATTATCTTTTGGGATTTTGTCTGTAACCAGGTGGGTGTTCCCACAGCTGTCTACAACTTCTGTCTCACTTTAATCATTTAGCTGGTATATAAAGAAGAGAAAAATATCTTCTGAAAAATGTGTCCTATTTTATGAGTGCATACTAATATATGAAAGTTTGTGCATTAAAGAACAAAAACTAAATTACACTTCATATAATCCAGTTAGGAAATTTAACAAGTCCTATCAGATCTCTTCTACCCCATCCACAGGCATAGCTTTTGTTAATTTCGACTTTTATAGGTGAGAGGAATGCTCTATTCCTACACAATTTGCTGTCTTTGAAGTCAACTGAGCTAATGATACAAACATTTTCTGAAAGCTGCCTCTAATGATGTAGCCAAGTGTGAGCTGCATACATATTATGTATTTTGAGGACAGCTGACTGCTCTGGGAAAGCTGTTGATAACAACGTCAGAGGTTTGGTCCTGCAAACCTTCGAGGCACCACGATAGCAATTTCAGTGGAAGTTGAGCAGGCTCGGTGCCTTCCTATAAGGCATCCCTTACCTCTTTTTTTAATCCTTAAATGTAGCCTTTTTCTATGACCTTTTTGTTCTGAGATTTCCCTGTGACTAATTTCCTATTCTGTCCCTGATTTTAAAGAAAATGTTTGTATAGTAACTACAGGCTTTTAGTCCTGAGTTCAGATCTCATGGCACTACAGTTAGGTCACTGGGTTACCATAGAATTATGCTGCAGACATTTTGATAATTCACCCAATAGTTTGTTAAGGTCCACAGACAGCCTTTCTGTAAATATACCAAGAGGAGTAGAACCCAAAAACCTCTATTTAAATCATATAGATGTGTATGTATCGCTGGATATATTTAAGAGCACAAAAATATCATAGCTGAACTGCTTTCAAAGCACTTTATAACACCCAACACAATGTGACCTCTATTACGTAGATAAAAGGAAAAATAAACTAAGCTCTAAAATGGCCAAGGAAAGAATTGCATTTATTACTGAAGGCTCTGTGTAGTTAGCCTAGAAATGTGACTGGATTTGCCATCGAGCACATCAAGACTTTCTTGAATTATTGTGCTGTTAAAGGACTTGGTAACAGACTTCTGGCTTCTGCATCATTCATTTGTATGTCAATTATAAATTTTTAATTTGTTGTTTCTCTAAGTCACGCAAAAGAATTGAGGGCAACTTGAGAAATAATTGGGTTTGGACATAGTAAAATCTATATCTATTTTTCATATCCCGTAACTATTCAAAGATTCAGTTACATAGAAAATTATCTATGCTACACACCTGATACAAAGCACTTAGCTATCTAATAATTATTTAAAAAAGGCATGATTAGCTCTACGATGTTTTTCTGCCTTACACTAACAAAAGTGTCCTTCAAATCTTATTTGCAAGTACACCTCTGAAATGCAAGAAAGAGACAGTAAACTTCAGCGTGACTTTCAGGGTCTTCTATGACTGTCTGGCAATGTATTACATGAACTTTATTTTCAGGAGATCTTTCTAAGTATAAACAACTCATTTCAAAATATTTTTCCCCTGTGCATCTTGAAGACAATAGTCCTGAGTACATAACTTGAGGCAGCTGAATCCCCTGCAGCTCCTCTCAGCACCGCCAGAACACCCTCTCTGTTTCTGGATATTATACTTTCTACCTAACTTGTACTGTCACCTGCAGAGACCAACCAAGACTCATAAGCAATTTAGCAGTCGGAGCAGCTGAAGGATTACAAAGAGAGATACAGAGCACTATCAGTCTGACCTATGCAAATCACAGCCTTAGGGTAGCTGAAAATTAATCACCTAGATAGTGCTGCTCATTAAAAACCCCAAACCAAACAACCCCTCTCCCCCTAAACCCCAGAAATTAAGGGTAATATATCAGAAAGCAAATAAGGAAAAAGGCAAGCAGTGAATATATACATATATATAGCTATAAAAAAAAAAGGTATTAGAGACAAATGATAAGTAAAAAAGAGCAAATAGAATATATTTTTATAATACGTCTGCGTAACACTGACAACAGCAGATAGAATTATTCACGCAAAGTTGTTTCCATCTTATCTCCCTATTTTTACTTCTTGCTTGTCACATTATAAATTAACATTGGAACAATGAAAAATTGTGGATGTGATAACAATCAGCGTGCTCAAAATAACTCTCCTACCATGTTTTGCAATAGACAGTGCCCCTTATTTCATAGATGAGAAAACAGATGTACAGCATGGCAAACTGCAGGATCCCTTAATTAGTGGAAATAATAGAAATAGAACTTTGTTTTGTTCAGTTGGCTATACTCCATTTTGCACGGCTTAGCCCACAGAGGAACAATAAGTGAAATAGGAGTCCTTCAAAATTAAGAATATTGTGGTAAATATTCTTTTAAGCCCTAAACATATGAACAGATATAAAAATGAGGATGGCAAGTAAGCTTCAGTTTACATTCTGTATAGGAATATCAAAGCTTTAGAAATATGCTATATTAAAAAAGTTAAAAAAATTAAAAATATCCAACTGCAGAGCACAGGTTGTACAACATTTGTACCAGTACTATTAGCAGGGTGGGTCTGGACTTTCATTTGTATTATGTGCTAAGATATCTACCACATCACAATTCCACATTTCTCTACAGCTCCTAGGGATCTTTTAATGTGTGCTTTGAAAAAAAATAAAACAACCAACCACCAAAACTACTTCAATAAATAATATATACATTTTAATTTCTAAATGAGGTATCTGGAGATAAGCTGGTTTTTTTAATATCTTCCAAATAGAAATTTAGGCTTCCTTGATGTGATTGGGGATCTCTGATCGGGGATCTCTGATCAGCCTTTGTGATATAATACACTGAATATACTGTAAATATCTAGGCACAATGTTATAATTTGAGGATGAAGAGTCACCTTGACCAAGTTTAATTGTTTTTGGCACTTAGGTAGCTACTTAACTGTCTTTCAATATAATTTTTATGCAAGTCAGTAACTCTTTTTTTTGTTTTCAAACAAAAGCTATCTGACATGCTTCTGCTATTTTTGGCCCTGAATTAACATTGAAACAATTTTCTGCAACTCTAGCAAGGCTAGTCTAAAATCATGCATTCGAGATGTTTTTTCAGTTTTTTCTCCCATTTGATTTACAGTGTGAATTAGATATTAACCTGTTCTTTCTATCTTTGCAGTTCTCTAGGCCAGCACTCTGCCACATCGTGAACGAAACAGCAGAGAAGATGAACCATGGAATCACCAGATCACATATATTTTTTTCAAATGTTTCAATTTAGAGCTACAGCTGTGCTAAACTTCATGATGGTCCAAACTCAGATATTACATTAACAGCTGGAAACTGCAAGGAAGGCAGTTGGTTCCCTCAGGGTTACATTTGCATGACTGAGCTTAGATTCTAGACCAAGCACTGAGCTAGAATTACACCAGCGCAGAGTACTTCTCTGTTTTCCACAGCCGGTAATTTTCTGGACAGCAGAGGATGCCAACACGTAAATAATTAATTTGTAAGGAACACTACAGTCACTGTATCATCCTACATGCTTTTGGTATTCACTCAACAGTAGAGCAATTTAAAATGAATAAACAGAAGAAAACAATTGGATAAACTCTGCAAAAATTGATGAGTGTGATGTGCTACTAAAGATACTAAATATCTCCTTTCAAACCTTCAAAGGGAAAACAGCAGCAGCTATAAAATTGTCTTGGTATAGACAAATCAAGAGTTGCTTCTTCTGTACCCACCTTTCAGTTGATCAGTGTCAGAAACGCAATAGTTGTTCCACTCCGTTCTCAGCAAGACCTCAACAGGCATTATTACTTTAGAGTTGGAAGAATCACGAGTTATTCTGACTTGGATCTTTTGTATTCATAAAGAAATAATCAGTCATCTAAACAGAAGAATATTTATATGAATCTGCATAGATATCAACAGGAACCAGCTGAGAAGCTGGACTGTGTTTTACTCTGTAAGATGTGCTATCGAGAAAGGACTATGTTCAGGGACTGTGCAGTTCTAACGCATCTTCAGAACGAGCCTAGAATCAGACAATTACCCAAAAAGACCCAAGCAATCATAGGTGTTTAAAACAACTGGAAAACTCATTGAATTTTTAAAATAAAGGAATAAAATGTTAGAAAGGTAAAACTTCCACATGGATAAAACACACCTGTGGTTTTGATTGTATGGAAGTCGCTTCCAAACACTACTTCTGTTTTTAGTATAAACCATTCACGGAATCCCTTACATTCAAAGGGTTGTGGAATACATGGAAAAAGGAACATTGCAATGTGTTCTCAACAATAACAACAGAGGGCTGTAATCAATTTTTAACAGATTTGCTCCGTAACTAATGAGCACAAGGTCAAGACTTGAACTTCCATAAACATGTAACAGTCAGATATATCCTTTCTCCATGGGATAACTTGTGAGTGAAGAGCAGCATTCTCAAAGTTTAAGAACAGGTATGGTGGATTTTGGTTGCACTTCTTTTCCTAGGGAAAGCATTTAAAGATGTATATGGATGTGGTGCAAAAGATCAGAATCTGTGTTGTGAAACTAGGTTGAATCCAAAAGTGGGTGGTTATTTTTTTCATTTCATCATACCGGTGCCATACAACCAAAGGCATAAAATACAGAGGGGCACTGGTTAATGAAACCACATCGGAATGGTATGTGATACACAGATAGACGTCTACTTCAGTGCTTCTCCATTAATATTCTACTAATATTTGTAATTGTACCTGTAATTTTCATTTTCCTACCCTTGTTTCCCTTGGTTATTGGCTCTCCCTTAGAAGCACTGAATGGCAGGAGCAATGACACGACTCACAGCACAAAGCACAATGAGAACAGCTCTGTTCTCCTTGCAGATAACAGACTCACCCTGGATCAGTGACAATTTTGGCCAAGTTGTCAGCTCATACAAGTGTGCTGCCTTACAATCACAAAGGGTTTATTTCTTATCCTATTCACCTTTCTTCAGTGATGAGGTATTTCATAGCCCCACACTGATCATTCCATATGCTAAATAGCTTACATATAATAAACCCAAGCCTTCGTATCTGCTTTCTTCTGAATTACACACATTTCTTAGCCATCTCAATTCAAAGGCATCCTTAAAGCTAAAAGGTTTCTCTCCCAGTGTTAAATTATCAAGATTATTCCTCACTTCTGCATATGCTTTCTTTTTGTTTCTTTTTTTTTTTTTTTTTAATTCCCTGAGCCATCTATCCCTTCACAGTTGACCAAGATTAAAGCAAAGTTTAGATTTGGAGACGAGTCAGATGAAATACAATCTGTTCATCTGTTTGTATTTACCACTATTTTGTTGTGACTAGACTATCTGCTCAATATGAACGTAGATTTTCTCCAGGTAACTGAATACATTTGAGCAATTGCCTGTGTAAGCAATCACACTCCCATTTGCAAATACATTTTGTTGCTCTTCTGTGTTGGATTCAATGAACAGCTAATGGAATTCTGACCCGGAGATGAGGCATCTCTAACATTCATCGATTAAACCAGTTTCACAGTATGACTATTCATAAGAATAACTGAATAAATTTTCTTTCTATTAACTGTTTCTCTGAGAGGAGCAATGACCAAAAACTAACGAGAAGTTTGTTGCTGGCAGTGAGTTAGATTTTCTTCAGGCTGTGTGTGAATTGCTGATGTTGTTTGCTGTACAGGCACAAAAGAAGCCATCTGTATACAAGCACAGAGGAATAGATTGTGAACTTTCAGTTGTTATTGGAAGGCAGACTATTGGATCAGAAAAGTGAAAATAATACAAAAATTCCTGCGGATAAATGCATACATGAAAAAAAACCAAACACCTCTGTATACACATACGTATAACCATTGATTTTTTTCATTCTAATTGTACTTAATGGATGACAGATCTACTTGATGAATAAAAAAAAATTTAAAAAATCTTTACTTTGGACCAAGAATATGACCTTGCAATTCAAAAATACAGAGTGAGCATCATATTCAAAGCCAGAATAATTTGAGTTAAACCTAGTGGTTGACATTTCAATTATGTTCCATCATGGTAGAAGAATTTCTGAAAAGAACTTGAAGCAGTAGTTGTATATTCTCAAGATTAAACAAGAAATAAATATGATAAATTCTTACGGACTTCATATCAGGGGGTATAATGCAGGAGAGATACTAAATAAAAAGTTCAAATAATTAAGCAGGCCCATACTTCATGCATTTGAAGTATGCAGTAAAATGAAGTAAAGGAACTGAAGGTATTAGCAAAAATCTTTCAAGTATTCCACACATTAAAGACGGTGATGGGTGTAGAGGTTGTAGATGCACTTTGCAGCTGTATCTTTATTTGAATTCTTTAAAGAAAGCAGAAGCATAAACAACAATGTTGGCAATGTCAGGGCAGGGGAAGCAATGGCAAATATAGCGGGGAAAATAGAAGAAAAAGCTGTTATACCGTTGTTTGCATTATAACTCCCAGGTCTGCTTGACACATGTGCTTTTATCAAAGAATGAGCATTTTAGCAGTGTACCAAGTTTGATACTGCACTGTAATTAAAATATAAGGAAGCTATTAGTGAGCTATTAGTTGTACTTACATGCATAGTTAATCATCCTCTCCTGACACATATGGCCATATGTCCCTCATGGGTCTGCTGATATCACAAACATTCCTCTCCATTCCTGTTGAGAGCTTTTCCCATCGACTAACTAACTACTGGAAAAGTCTAAAACAGCCCTTTAAAACAAACAAACCAATAGTGGTAAAGGCTGCAGAATCTGCCCACGAAGCGAGGAGAATCAGAAAATACTAAGCAGCGTGTAGCCGGGGGCTAGGCAGAGCTTGCTTTAAACGAGCGAGGCTGCTCGTTCTGCTGGCCTCTTCAGCTCTTTTTGGTGTCTGTCCTACGAGCCGAAGCTGGGCTGCTCTGCATGCTCAGGAGAGCTGCATTAAAGGCAGCTGTGGTTATCGGGTGTACTTTATTACTCTAATGGGAACATAAATTTCTGAAGAGAAAAATAAAAATGGTAAACTCATTACTGTTCTCTACAGTTATGGCAGAGTACTAAGGATTATACATATTCTATTCTATTTCAGTCACCTTCTCGTCAATATTTGAAGGGTACTACAACTGCAGAAAACGCATTCCTGCTAGAATGCCGTGCTGTATTTCCAAACTGTTACACAGTCATTGGAGTACTATGATGCCTAAATAAACAGCACAGTTGCACACAAATTCAGCCACGATGAATGCCATTTTCTGTAGCTTATAGCACTTCTGTTCTGGAGGGTAAGTGTGTTTTCTGACAAATTATAAACACTTGAGATGTATATCTGTATTCCCACAAATGCAAAATGTTTTTAAAGTGATTCTACAACATACGCATAATCACCTATTGCTCCTAGGACCCTTTGCATAAAGGGATTGGTGAAATATTAAGCAGGTAGTTCTCATTGTAAAATATGAAATTAAAAAATAGAATAAATAAAAAGGATTATAATTAGAAGAGCTTAAGCTTTGACATCTCTATTTTTCAAAGTTTTCCATAAGTTTTGATCCTTTGCCTAATGATTCCTATAGGAAATAATTTAGAATAACGAAAGGCAGTCTAAATCCAAATTTCATCAAGATAGCAGCAATCTTCATAGCACATACCAAGCAGGATTTACAAGAAAAAGAGGCAGCTGTTGGACATACTATTTACTAATGCATGGATTTCTTTCCACATCATTTTTTTAATCACATTTTTTTTCCTAGTAACTTTTGACTTAGTAGTATGTCGTGTGCTTATCTGTGTCCTTTTTCTTCATCATTTTGGGCTGCTGCCCGAATAACATGCCAGTATGTAATTTGCCAGGGCTGCACTGGAGTTAGTCATGATATATTGGAATGACAGGGAAAGACATTTTCATGAAGGCTCTTAGAAGTAGAAAATGCATCATTCCCAGTGTTTGGAAAGAGCTTAACTCACATTAGTCCAATTTAAATAATAAATAATAATGGGCTGGACAGCAAAGTCCTAGGGCCTCAGGTGGCATTTTCCTCAGAGCAGTAAAAAGCTTCCAGGGTCACTCAGCAATGATGATACAGTACATCAGATGTTAAATTATTGTATAATGAAATTTACTGTCCTGGTATAGATTTTGCCTGTTCAGCTCTTTTACCTAATGTCTAAAAACCAAAATATGCTTAAGGGTAACAGAGAATAAGGGTGGTTAAAATTCTGCCTGGCTGAACTGTGGATTACAGAGGGAGAGGCAGAGTTAGTTCTCTGGTTTTTTTCTTCTAATGAATATCCATGTAAGAAGAGGCATAATCTGGACTTCAGTTATACTGGATCACAACATGCAAGACAGGAAAGGTCCAAGTTATGTGTTTGTGATTCCCATTTGCTGAATTTTTGGTACTGAGGGCATGGATTGAAAGCATTATTAAAGGGGTTTTGTACACGTGGTAAACTGGTAGAATAAATTTTTCAATGTGTACATCAAACTTTTTATAGAAAACCTTTGTTTTGAATATTATGGCAGGTGAGACTAGATGTCCACAAGCATTTCTTCTATCCTCAATGTGTATGACAATACAATAAATTCACAATGTAAAGCAACTTTCACTGATACCAAAGCATGGTATCAGAGACTGGGGGTAGACAGCAGAAGTCTATTTTTTGAGTGGCCTAGTTACTCCTGAGCACTTACATCTAATGCCAGAATGCAATCAGCTCACTTCATGTGGATCATTTCACTTCAAATTTCTTCTAACAACCATTTGTTTATCAGTAACTCTAGATGTCTATTGTAAACGTATCTGTAGCTAAAACAACAATAAAAGGAAATAAAATTAAATAGGTTTGAAGAACAGAAGTTTTTGTTGGATCATCATACCTAAGTATTATTAGAGAAAAAAACTTAATATGTTTATACAAGTCAATTACCTATATTACATTATATTAAAACCTATAAGTTCACATTCCCTTAGTAATAGCTAAACTTTACCATCTCTTATAGAGTGTGCAAGTTCCAGTACCTAATATTTTGTAGTATGCACAGTTCAAGGATTGCTAGAGAGATGGGTATATAGTCAGGGGTATGACTACGTGTATAAATATATGTTCTATTTCATGATAAACACACCTACTTCATGTAGAAATACACCTCCTACTCCTCCTCATTTCCCCACCATTTCTAAAGTTTAAAAACAGGCTATACTTCACTGCAGAGTAGGAAATATCAAAATTTTCTTTTATAAAACTCTTAAGATACTTAAACATCTTAGGGTGAGACTTTTTGTGACATTATTATACTTAAGAAACTGAAACAACTGAATAAACACATTCTTTTAATAGGTCTTGATTGTCTACAGCCATCACAAAGGAAAAAGCAATTAGCTGTGGGATAATGAACATTGTATAACACTTCTTACGCTTCAGAGCAGCAATAATACACACCGTCAGAATATGCTTTATAGGCAATTACAGTTTTCCCAGATGAACAAAGGAGCTACTGAAGTTACAATCACAGACATAAACACCTGTATTTTCAGGAAGACCAAGATGCCCAACCCCAGAAGAGTTACAGACCTCAGGAGGACCAACTCAGGGATGCCAGAAACCTTCTGAATCACAAGCTGAGTGTCAGAAATTAGGTCACTTTGAGAAATGTTTTTNCCCCCCCCCCCCCCCAATTATTCCTTAAAAGAAGTTTTCTTATTGTTTTAAGAATAAACAGAACTCCTACCGGAGGAGGCTTTTCCAAAATAAACTCTGTTTCCAATTGTCTGTTTCTGTAAGTCCCTATTTTTAAAGACAGTTGTTGTAAAAAAATACCTGACAATGTGATTACCATCACGAACAGTTTCACTGACAGAGATGAGGACTCTTATTTTTCAAAACACAAGAGCATATAGGATTCCATAAATAATCTGTAAATGATCTCAAAATATTTAGTAATACAAAAGATTCAATAGTCATTTATTTTATGACTCCATTTTTTACCACTCGAAACATTCAATTTAAGCACCATCCATTTAACTTTTAAGGACTCGAACAAATTTAGGCTTGGTACTACAAGGTATTTTGTTTTAATTGAATGTCTGCTTTTCCACTATATAAGAGCACACTACCTCTCTGTTGCTTTCTTATTGACAATAAAATAAATAACACCTTAGATTTGTAAAATAATAAATGTAGAATAAGGGAGAGCTTAACAACTCTGGAAGTTGATGAGACTTCAGGTATAGGCCAGTAGGTGATATCTTAAATTGCTCAAGACTAAATTGAACTTGAATGTCTTGGCTTTATCACCAGTCCATTCTTGTAATGCTTACGCATTATGGTTCAATGCAATGTTTTGGAAAATTTGCCAGAAAATTCCATGTTTATTAATGACCATAATACCCAGTTCTCAAGAGTCAATCAATTATACTTTCTTTGTGACTATTTTCCAAAAGGTGGATTTGCTCAAATCAAAGAAAAAGGTCAGTTAATTATCTCTCGTATTAGTTTCCCACTTGGCTTCATGTACACGTATCAAATGAAACTCTGTAACAAAAGATTAATAATATATATTGTATATACGATATCTGTATTAATAATTATCAAATAAATCTTTAATGTACCCTTGAGTAGCAAAATTCCCTTGGGAGTACTTTCACAATTACACTGAAGTGTGTAAGCCACTTAAAATTTTTAATTAGATACTATGCACATTTCATGTCTTCTTTAACACCTAACACTGGTAAAAAAAATCCCACTAATACTAACAAATCTCAAAACAGGTATACTAATGTCCAACTGCAAAGGAACATAAATTCAGTTTCATTTCTATCATCAAAAAAATGGGAGCACTGCAATAGCTAGCCTTGTCCTATACCCATATTTTTTAATAAAACACATAAGAAACATGTCAGCTAGGAAAGCTGGAAGATAAAACAATGCATTATTGTTTTTTCTGCTAAACAGAACTTTAACTAAAATTATAAATGCTGTATGTTTCCCCAATCATCTCCACTGTCAGTGGCGTGGGTGGGAGGGGGAGAGATTTAAAAAGACCATCATCACTTGAAACGAGATATGATTAGGTGAGGAAAGATATCTCTAAAATAATAACATCTGAAAAGTAATTAAGGAGATCTTCTTTTTCTCCCTTTTGATGGGGATAAATACAAGTAAGCGTGGCCAGAAAGCTGCTGAATGTCACAGCAAGGCTTAGGCTGCCCTAGAACAGAAGCTTGGTTTGAGACAGAAGCAGCATTTGAGAAGATGGGTGTAAAACATCCATACTAATACCCAAGTCCACATGAAACCATTAGCCATACCTAACAACCTGTTTTTCTGATGTTCTTGAAAACATCCATTAAGAAATTTAAATTTGGTATATCATATCCCTTTTCAACCACTGTCAAGTGGCAACTCACAGTGTTTTTGAGACATACATCCGACATTGTGGTAGATTTTATAGAAACATCTGGTAAGTAAAGACATAAATTAAAAAAGAAGATATTTGGAGCAGGACTTTGGAGTAATTTTTATACATCAGCAAACTGACCTGCAGTTAACACCTACAAAAAGAGCAGTAATAAATTGTTACCAGATACCTCTTCAGCCTATTAGCCCATTGCTAATTTCAGAGTTGAACCCTGGGGTAATGGGCCGCTCCAGCTACTAATACTCTGTAACAAAGGGGAGTGAGATCAAATAGTGAATGCAATGAAGATAATTATAAAGATTGTGTCACTAACACTTGAAGGAGAATGATATTGTTTTGGGGTTACAGACTAACAAGGAGATTCCAGGTGCTTTTTTTTCCCAATTTCCCTTGATCGTACTCAGTTGAAAAAAAACACCTCTAAAACTAATTTACTATCAAGATAATGTGCTAATAATGAAGACTTCTTTAAAGTAAGTAATAAAAGCAAAGAGCTCCAGCTTTCAATTTAATGATCTCTGGTGCTAAACGTTTTCCAGCATGTAATAAAATTTTATTAAAAATTAGTCACTGAAGAAAAAGGGCTGTAGAAAAAGTTCAATGGAAGCTTTTTGAGGCAACGGCAAAAACATACTCAACCTGAAGCAAATTCTGGAAATAAAAGATATGAGGAAGAGTTGCCATAGTCTGATGAATCATCATTATCAATAATACAAGACTATGGTTGGCATCTAGCTGATCATAATGAGAGTAAAAGTCTATAAGCCCAAAGAGAGCTATAAAAAGCAGAACAGGAGAGTCTTATATGAAGAAATAGGTCATGCTAGTCATGCTTCTGCAATTAACTTACCTTTTATCTTTTTAAAAACAAATTTCTTACTACATTAGCCTTATGCATACTCATAATACCTGAGATTTTGTGGTAAGGAAGGAGACACGTATTCCTTACTTACTTTTAAATTAAATTCTAAAACAATGGATAGTGTCATTTTTCAGTGCTATTTTATTCTCATAATGTTTATGTGTTAGGAAAGGGTTATATGATTGCATGTCATTACTATGTATTACAAAACGTGGCTGACTCTGCATTTAGTAATTGCCTTTTTCTTTTTTTAATTATGGTTTTCAGTCCCCATGCTCAATGCAATGATCTACAGGTCACTGAAACTGCAAGGTGTCAGTGGTATCTCATTAACTCTAGCAGAAGCAAAGTTTGAGGCAACAACAGCAGAACACTGAGCTACCACCAAGGCAGACTTCCTAAGGCTTTAATGGAGCACAAATCTATTCACTGCTCTTGATGCTCTTGCTGTTTACTTACAGCTGACCACAGATATCATATTTTTTGCCCTTCGGGTCAATCTCTGTCACCTCTGATAAAGTGTGTGAGGTTACATACTTTTTATTTTCCTCAATTGTAAATACACAATTTCCAAATAAATCCAAGCATGCTGTGCTATATCTCTGTTGATTTGTATTATCCTGGAGTTCAATTACAAGATAAGTTTTCCTCTATGTGTTTTTCACATTTACATGGAATTTTCATTTACCATCACAGAAAACAAAAGAGGCTTTTTTTTTTTAATAACCTCCCATTGTTTCAAGTCTAACTATCTTTTACAATCTTTTAGAAACAGACCCTTTCACAAAGTTGCCCCAGACAACACTGGACCCACTGCTGGCTGAGATCTAAATGCTTATTTCATGGGAAAAGACATAGCCTCATGAAATTTATTCTTCTTCAGTTTAAGAAAGGAATAGATGTCAGAAGGGAATACTTAGCTAGGCAGAATGAGAGAATAATGCTGGAAAGTACCACGTTAGGAGAAATGATGAAGAGTATTAGTGACAGAAAAAAAAACAGGAGTGAAAGAAAGCAGGGAAATAGAGGAAAAAAAGCTGACTGCTGGAGCCTTTCTCTGTCCTCATGGTCTGAAGTACCAGAGAGATGCAGAGAATGATTCAGGGAACAGCAAGGATATACGCAGCAATGGAAAATTGGAAAAGAACAGTCAAAAATATTTTACAGTTTAAAGCTTTGGTTTTCCAAATCCACAAAACAGAGACTATGTTACCAAAAAGTGTAAACATATTGTGAATTTCAGATATCCAATTCATTTCAACTAATATATTTTTAAATTCAGCCTAGCATCTGTTATCTTTTAAGAAGCCCATTTGCTCATCTTCCAGTCTGTGGAGTGGGGTTATTACACACAAGTTTTGGGGTGCTTCCTAATATAATACCAATTTGAGACGTAATGCCTAGAGAGAAATAACTTCCAAGTTGTGTTTTCAGCATGTTACAGAAGTCATCTGAGTAAAGATAATCATAGAATGGTTTGGGTTGGAAGGGACCTCAAAGATCATCTAGTTCCAACCCAACACCCTCTACTAGCCCAGGTTGCCCAAAGCCCCACCCAACCTGACCTTGAGCACTGCCAGGGATGGGGCATCCACAACTTCTCTGGGAAACCTGTTCCAGTGCCTCACCACCCTCACAGTAAAGAATTTTTGCCTTGTATCGGATCTAAACCTACTCTGCTCCAGTTTAAAGCCATTACCCCTTGTCCTCTCACTGCACGCCCTTGTAAACATCCCTCGCCAGCTTTCAATATAATTAGACACATTAGAAAAGCTTTCAGCATCTTAATCTTTCTTATAAGGACAAAAATAAGTCCATAATTATATTTGTGTTGTTTCATAGATTCTTGAGCAAAGAATTTGCAATTGCTTTGTTCAAAGGGTCACAACCTTCATTTATACTAGAATATTATGATAAATTACATGAACAGTAATAGCTCTGATTTTAGAAAACAGAAATTATTTCCTTAAGTAATTTGTTCTGATTTAGGTTTCTTTCTTGACCCACAGAGGGAGAGAGATGAGATGATATATAGCTACACTCAGCTGGTTAATTTTTCATTAATCTGAAGCTATTTGGTTAATTTTCTAGGACCTACAAAAACTCTTAAAAGACAGTTAAAAAAGTTTGTTCAGTCTTCATAAATATGGATTGGGAAAAATTAGTTCAGTCTTCATAAATATGGATTGGATCCAGTCTAGAAATGTACTTATATAACTATGTTTTTCAAATTTCTAGTCAATTATATAATTATAACACACTACAGTATTATCAGTAAAATAATAATTCTATAACTGATATTTAGTACTAGTAAATAATTATATTATCAATTCACATAAATATTTATATCAATCATTTCTACTTTTGTAGAATGAAATGGATAAAGTCTATAGCCTAAGAAATATTCTAGCTTCCTAGATAAATCATAGAACCTTTTATAAACATTTTTTTTAATTAAAAATTCAAACCCCCTGATTAAATTAGTGAACAAGCTAAGACTCGACACTACAATCATTTTTTCAGCAGCTTTGCTCTGTTTCTGTAGTAGATGCTCAGCATCTCTGCACTCGGAATAACTGTGAGTTTAAATTTAACCTAAATGCATTATTTCTGTACCAACACAGAAAACTCACCCTCTTAATTTGCTATATGAACATTTCAAAATGCTTTTCAGAGTCTACCTTGCCTCCTAACCAACTTTCCAGACTCATACCTTCTTTGAACAGTCTCACAATCTTTCCTCATTCCTGCTCCAACAAGAAAACTTTCTTAGGCTTATAGAAGATATAAAGTTCCTCAAGCTTACTTTGATGGCAGATGAATAAAGTATTTATTTCCAGATAAAAGGAGGATAGCCCACAGTATTTTAACTTTTCTGAATTTTTACACTCATCAGTGTATGTTGGAGTCCACATTATTCACAATATATGTGAGGCAGAGGCAATGGCTCCTTGCAGGAGTTTTTACTACAACAAAGGATGCATTTTTTTGTGAGACCTTTAAATCTGTTAAAAATGGAGTGGTAGTTCCCTTTTCTGTGTCTCTGTATTCCCCATCATTTGTGTATTCAACCTTGCCACTGGGTGAATATTTCTTCTAGTTCACTTCTAATTTTGGTTTGCCATTATTTTCCGCAGTGTTAGTAAACCTCATTTTGTTGTATTTGAAGCACAGGTATCTTTACAACGCACAGCCAAAGATATTTGAATGATAACTTTTTTTTTTTTAAGGTATATTAACCTTTTTCAGAAAGAGGAACTGAAAAAAAGATAAGGCGTAAAAATGCATTCCATTACTAACTCCATACAAATTCAGAGTTGTTTGTTATGCCGAGATAAAGTGCAGAAAGTGCCACAGTAGGAAGGCAGTACCACTGCTCTGATTCAGGATTATACCATCCCACATTTCCCACAGCAGGTAGCCTAATAAATGCTACAGCTTCCAGCCACTAACAATGTAAGTACCCAGGCCCTTAGGCACTCATCTGGAGACCAAAAGGAAAGTGGAGTTTCAGTCCTCCACCTTCCTCTTCATTTTTCTCTTTCCTCATGACCTTTATAATGGGAATGAGACAAGGAAACTACTACAACACTATGAGATCCAACAACTCTAAACTACTTTGGAAGTATTTTCCACTGGCAGATTAAATAATGGTTATTGCTGTGACATTACAGCGCAAAAAGAAACTATATAATAAAAATAATTGTCAACAATCCAGAAAGTTAAAGACCTCCTAGTTCAGGATTGATTGCCAGCCTGCTGGATATGCTTGGTTTTAGTTGCTCATGTCATTGAACTTGTATGCACAGAGCCTTAAATCCATTTGTAAAAGTCAATGATTTCACCACCAATCGACAGGTACATGACAGGTAAAATGGGTTTGGCCTGAAATATTAGTGCCAATTCAAAAGGTAAATTCTGTACTTTCTGTTCTTGCACACTGTAAATATTAACTCGTTTAAGAAATGCCAGAAAATGCCCCTCAGACTGATACTGCTTTTGGTCGCTTTTAGGGAACTTTTTCTGATTTAAATGTAAGAATTTCCCATTACTACCCACTCTTGCCAATTACAGAGCTATCCAGAACCAATAATTTTTTTTGCACTGATTCAGGCGTTTCTATGCACTGACTTTTTAAACCTGATTTACATTTCTTTATATCACGTTCTCTAGAAAAAAACCCAAAATTCCGCACTAGGAAATCAATTTTTAAAATGAACCTTCAGAAGGAATTTGGCAATTTGCTTTCATAATAATCCTTTCTACAGAATAACATTAAATATCATCTCTAGCAAGCACTCAGGTATTGTGGCTACCAATTATGAATACAAATATACAGCCTACTTACTTTCACCTTTTTGTTTTTTAAGCAGAAAGCATCCTAATCCCAGGGGTGATTGTCTCTAAGTGATACATATGGTATCATACACCTCCTGATGTGCTCTTCAATGGGTTTAAAATAATTTCAACATTTTTACAAAGCAATTTTTAGGCCGGATGAGAATATCTTTGAAATAAGGTATTTACCAAACAAATAATCATTTATTTCCTGAGGTGAAACTGCAGCTTATCAAACACGACAGGATGTATAAGTGTTGCTTATCTGAAGTTCCCATTTTTACATATGAAAACATATTTAAGTAATAACACACATTGATATTCACCCAAAATATACTAGACTGCTATATCAAAATGTTTATGCAAATCTGATTTTAAAAAAAGTACTATATATCTGTAGTTAGAGTTAGTTGATTTGTAAGAGGAAGGAAAAGCCAAAGATACGATATATAAAAATGGATGTCACCACTGAAAAAAAAAAAAAGCCTTCTATAATACAGCTCAAGTGCAGAGGGTATAATTCTGGACTGACTATGACTCTTTGACAACCTATTTCACAGTAGCGGATTTCAGTGGTTTTATAATCACAGATAATGCACAGTTTTATAATAAGGAGGTGTCAATGTGTGGAAGAAGAGGATTGCAGACCATTATTTTCTCAGACGTTTTCATGGCATATGCCAAGTGCAGAGAAATGGGAGCAATGTTGATTAAAGAGGCAGTATAACTTATTCAAGCACTTTTGGACACAGAGGACTAAATTCTAGTTCTCAAAAGGCTGAAGCTCAGAAATACTGACACATTTTACTAACAGGAACATTAAACACCAAATCTATATGATCACAGAAAAAAGAAGGAAGAGTATTCTGTGTTTCAGTCAAATATATAAAAAAAAAAAATCTAATTCTCATCTCTACACTTCATGCCCATTTCCTTCTTTGCGTGAGAGTAATACCTGTAAAACCAAGGAGACCTCAAATGCTTCAAAGGCTCTGACCCTGTACCAATCTTAAATACAAGGCTTTATCCTTCGGAACATCTATGCTTTCATGACAGAGGCACAAACACTTCCAACCTGAAGAGAAGGACAGTAAGAACAAGACAGACAATTCTCCAGTTGCATTAATTAGGAAAACAGCGCTCCTGAGTTCCCAAGAGTGAAGCTCAATCTTCATGACCTACAAAAGAAGAGTCCACTCTCCTGCAGAATTGGAACCAATGATCTTAATCTTAATGAATACTAATATCTCCATGTGCTGATATTAATTCAGTGCTTTGTTTCCAGAGGTAGTAATTTTGGGGAAGAAACTTTCTTCCTATAAAACAGTTAAGGAACCGACAACCGTTATTGTAAGAGTAGCTATGCGAGATCCAGTTTTATAATTATATTCTGCTTCCTGAAATTATATTTCAATTTTAATTACAAACAGAAAGATTACTAATTTTTTGATTCAGCCTCTGTACTAATAGTGAGTAGCAACAGCTGCCGTATAAAAATTACAAATTGGCTATGAGTTCGCAAGTCTTATTTATATTTCAGGAAAGAGGAAGGACATTAAAGTATCCTTCAGTCATTTTTCCATAAAATTTCCTTCTAAATACATGAGCAAAATGTAACTCTGGAAATTAAAATCATCAAGACAGTTGTTAATCACTGTAAATCTTGACTGTATTAAAATGCCTCAATCTATTGAATCAAAATGCTTTTCACCTTTTTTTCCTAAACTTCCCTTCCCATCTTGCATGACTGACACATCACCTATGGCCTATTATCAATTCCATAAATCCCTTTTGACAAATTTGATTTGGGTGTCCCAGACTATTTTATGGTTTTATATCAGTCTTTTTCACAAAAAAACCCCAAACCCATAGTGAGCAAAAACTATCTCGCTGTTTTGTGCTATATTACAACAAACTTGCTATCAGTGTCTGGCAGGTAATAATCTTATGAATCAGCATCCTCACTTATTTTAGATGCAAATCCATCTTCCTCTTAGATATGTTATGCAGACATGGTCCATGTAGCAAGTGATAGACAGAATTTTGTTCCTCAGCAAAAAAAAAGCAGCAGCTCCCCAACTTAAAAAAAAAAATATTGACATCAGAAACAGACTTAGAATTATCCTCAAAATTCATCCTAATCTTTCAATGAATTTAAAATCCTCTTTAGTTCCAGCTTGATGCTCTTACAGGACAAACTTTCATAGATGTTCGAAAAAATAAAACGAGAGAGAAAGCATACCTTGGTGCTCGTCACTTGAAATGGAACTTTTGAGCCCTTTGTAACTGGGGATGTCAGCTTCTCAGCTGGTTTTGAAGGGATTAGGTTCGTAACAGGAGGCTGATTGTGCAGAACAGAAGACAGGCAAAGCTGCACGGTCTCCTTCAGAGCTTTCAGCTGCGACTCCTGTGGAAAACAAGAAGTCATCAGTTCTCTAAGATGTGTTATTATGAACAGAACTGCTTGCTTTCTCTCTCTGCATTAAACCACACATTTATGAGCAGCTGCTGCTTTTTCTTATTAATGGAAGAAATTAACACTGTTTAAAGCAGTTTTTTTAATATGATTAGGTTACTGTGTGTTACACGCCAAACTGCCTAGAATGTTATTGCACTCTTCCCTTTCCTCCATGCACTTTTATCCACGTTACTGGAAATAACTATTAAATGTTATTTTATCTGAAAAGAACCAAAAATACAATCTACCCAATATCATACAGTGTACATACTTCTCTGTATAGTAGCTACAGAGAAGTAAGTCTTCACAAGCATTGCAAAGACACAGAACGCACCTATAAATACAGGCTACAGCAGCACATATCAACCTTGAAATATTTTTTTTGAGAATACATAAATCAAAGCATACCATGGCAAAAGTTGATGGAAAATACACGTATAAGTAACATTACACACTACATACTATGTATGTGAAATATTACATATACAATATAAAAATATTTCATTTATACAAATCCTAAGTACTGGCATTTGACATACGTCACCTTGTTTTGGTTTATTTGCTAAACAAGTATTTTTTTATAACCCGAGAGATATTCTATGTTTTACATCAGATAAACTTTCCCTGAACTGGAACCAGGGAATCTATCTCGTAACTGGGAAAATCTGAGTGTTTCTTTAAAAATAAACAAACCCAGTTAGCAGGATATGTTTCAGTGGTAGGATTGAAGACAGCCATTAATGCACAGAATGATAAGGAAAATCAAAGCAATAGCAGATGGAATGGAGTTCGATTTGTTTGCAAACAGACAAATTTGAACATCTTTCCCTTATGAGGTGTGCAGGAAGGAGGAATGCTAGATTACCATCAAAGAGGACAGCACTTTGTATGAATTACTTATTAAAATGTATGAACCTTGAATCAGACTGATATGTCTGACCTAATGACAGCATAAAAGGGAAAGGATTACTTTATCCATCTGACTCAGGGATCTTTTAATTTCTAGTTGACAACAGAAGATCTTAGCATACATCTTTTCATGTAAAATGTCTTTTCCCCTACCTTTGCAAGAAGTGACTGCACAGAGAACATAAATCACCATTTGATATAGTCAAAATAAGCTCAGACAGCAAACTGGCAGAGGTAGGAGACTGCCTAATTTTGCTTGAAGATATGGACTCAGTCATTATAACACTATATGACCCTACTGCTTCCTGCAAATCACACTCATCTGAAACCACACTCCTCCCATTCCAAAATCCCTCTGGATAATTTCTCATCCTCTCATCTCGCACCCCTGCCATCCAGTGCCATCCAGCAGAACAGATTATTTTGTTTTCATCCTGTGGGTAGCAAAAGTCAATTTTGACCTTGCTGATAGGAGATGTATAAATGGGCAGCACAAGAGAACAACCTAAGGAAACACTATTGGAACCACGGATGTTGTTTGACAAAGTTCTCGATAACCTTGCATAGATGCCCTTGTGGTCAAAAGAGGATCTTGCTGGTCAAAATACTGCCAACACATGATGCATGTCTCTGGATTTCCCAGATCGGTTTATACTTTTATTGGATTCAATATAGAATAATATGGGTTGTGGTAATGTAAAATTTGTCAGTCTTTCAAGGGTCCATCACTGGAACTAGAAAAGTGCTGTAGTGTAAATAGACTTATGAGACACACTAAGCCCATTATCAGCACAAGATAATATTTGATACAAAAGTCTGATACTCCCCCAAAAGAAAGGTACAAATCCATGCCTATTTATAGGCACAGCTTGAGATTCAATTATTCATTTCAAATACAGCTCATGTTCCAAAAACGCACATTGCTTTGCACATTACTTCCATTCCTTTAGCTGAAACCACGTGTTCTAACATGGTCAAAACAGTTAACGCCAAGTTTTCACTGAAGACACGTGATGGACCATTGGACATTTCAGTTCATAGTTCATGCGGAAAAGTTCTTAACCAGGGGAAAAAGATACCTACAGCTTAAATGGTCTGCAGTTAGAACTAGTCAAACACAGGTATTTCTAGTCTCATAAAACTATCTCTCAGTTCTCACTGGCATAAACTTTGTCTTTTCCCTTCATTTGCACTGCTTTTTTTTTTTTTCTGCTTGTCATTTCCACTGCACTTTCATAGCATGTGAGCAATGACGCCATCCAATGTCTCTCTAGATGATTTGCAAGATGACCGGGCTTCTGGTAAGCCTATGGAACCATAACTGAGCTCTAAATTAAAATTCTATAATATTTAATGGGAAAGAAACAGAGGGTCAGAGAAGTCAGTTGGGTGTGCTGCAAATCCCCTTTTAATTTGCAGACAGAATCCCTTAATAGCATTCTCATTAAAAGTTCCTGATGTCAAATGTTCTTTGCTTTCTCCTTCACAACTGCCTGCATTATTAATGAATAACTGCATTTAGAAGATATTTACGGCAAGCATTGCTCTCTCGCCATTGCCACAGACAGTATATTGGCATTAGTGAGAGACCATGTCTGTGAGGGCTCTACGACCAAAGGATAAACATGCTTCATTTTGAAATGAATATGGGGAGCAGTTCAGTTCAGGGTGCTAACAAGAAACACATGATAGATCACCAGATGCACATACAGGTTTGGATAATGCTACTGTGAGCATTGCCTACAGAGATGACATTTTGCAATGCTGGATGCAAATCCTCACTCAAGAGGATGATTTGTGTGACTGTGATATCAAAGATTAAAGAAAAATGCTTTCAGTGCAACAGTCATACTTTTTTTAGATGTCTAATGGAACCTGAAAATATTAGAAAACCAAACAAAAAAAGTAGTCTTTTACAGAATCACAGAATGGTTTGGGTTGGAAGGGACCTTAAAGATCATCTAGTTTCAAACCTTCTTCCATGGGCAGGGACACCCTACACTAGAACAGGTTGCCCAAAGGCCCATCCAACTTGGCCTTGAACACTGCCAGGGATGGGGCATCCACAACTTCTCTGGGCAACCTGTGCCAGTGCCTCACCACCCTCACAGGGAAGAATTTCTTCCCAACATCCAATCTAAATCCCCCCTCTTTCAGTTTATACCCATTATCCCTTGTCCCATCACTATACTCCCTAAGAAACAGCCCCTCACCAGCTTTCCTGGAGGTCCCCTTTAGGAATTGAAATGTTGCAATTAGGTCTCCCTGGAGCCTTCTCTTCTCCAGGCTGAACAACCCCAGCTCCCTCAGCCTGTCCTCACAGAAGAGGTGTTCCAGCCCTCTGATCCGCTTTGTGGCCTCCTCTGGACTTGCTCCAGCAGCTCAATGTCTTTGCTGTACTTGGAACCCCAGAGCTGGATGCAGTGCTCCAGGTGGGGTCTCACAAGAGCAGAGTAGAGGGCGAGAATGACCTCCACTGACCTGCTGGCCACACTGTTTTTGATGCAGCCCAGGACATGGTTGGATTTCTGTGCTGCCAGCATACTGAAGTTTTTTCCTTTCTGAAACACTGCTTCCTTATTACATGATATTTTCTTCCCAGCTACCTTAAATCTAGAAGACAGATCCCCTGTGGCACAGCTGGCAGGAGTGAACGTGTCCTGCTTCGTCCCCTTCCTGGGATTCCCCACAGCATCCCTGACACGAGTGGGCACCTCTGCCCACAGAAGAGTGAACTCTGTCACATCGGTCCCAACTAACGAGAGACTGACCCATTTCTGTATTGCATCCTGCTTGGAACTATTACCAAACCCCAGATAAAAATCATATTACAGGCACATTCTCCTAGTGTACTTTTGCACATAAAGAATTGTAGCACTTGGCTTTCTGTGGGTTTTTGAGATGTTTTTTTCTAATTTGTATTGCCCTCCTCTTAAATAACTTTGCAGTTGTACTTAACTTCATGCATCATAATTAGTTCCACTGAGTTCAGTAGCATTACTCCCAGGTACGTGCAATTAAGTACGCATTTAAATCATTGCAAGACTTTAATTTCTTTTTGTCAAATTACATTGAAACATTCACAGTTGATAGAGATAAACATGCTTACATTACGTTACACTTCTTACTTTGTCAAGGGCTGCTTTTTCCAATTCATCTTTTGCAACTGCTAGTTTTTGCTCCAGATCTGTTAGCTGTTGTGCCTGTGGGAATAAAGAAGAAAAAGCTGGTGCAATCTACAATGCGTTTTTTCCTCTGTAATTTTTCATGCAGTGCCTGTGAGAGAGGAAAGGATATACATTTTACAATATATATGAATTGGGTCAGAAAAGTAATATATATAAATTGGATCAGAAAAGTAATATATATGAATTGGGTCAGAATTGCTTGCAAAAAGACCGGGCCTCAAGGGATACATTTGTCCCTGAGAAAAAGTGTATTTTTATGTGAGAACCAGGCTCAAATCTGCTCCTTTTATGTGAGTGCAAGTTTACTTTAATTTCAATGTCAGTAGCAAAAGTAAATCCGTAAGTATTTAGAACTACGCCATAATATCCTTCTGGAGAATTCAAAGTATTCAAGTAGTTTTTATTATTTCGTTCATTTATCTGACTTGGATTTGCAATCTGAAACATTATTTTGTAGTTTTGAACGCTGAGATTCTAACGTTCATGTAACTTGACATAAACAGAAATTAGAAAACACTTGAATGTTTGTGCATGTAGACACCTTATCAAATGCTACTCGCTGCTGGTACAGAAGGGGTTAACTCCAGATTTGTTTCCCCATCTCCTCCCCTGGAAAGGAAAATTCACAAAAATAGCTAGTTAGGAAGCTACAGAATAGGAAAGAATTTGAGGAGATTTGTATTTGAAGCCAGGGTCAGGCAAGACGCCTGCACCCTGTTAGGAAGGACTGTTGGCTTCTTACACGATGTAACATTATTTTCCTGCATAGTCCTTCAGGAGGAGAACTATTTTTTTACAGCATAGATGCAACGTATTGAGTGCAGGCAGTCGGGAGATGCTTTTAAATCCCCAGTAAATAAAAGTAAATTTCTCTCCTCTTTCCTAGGAACTACATACACTCAAACAGACTGCTCGCTTTGGGGAAATAGATTCTTTGCAGAAACTTTCCATTCTAGGGAAGCAGAAGCTCCCAGATTGCTGCAGTTCTCTGCCCTGTCACCAATAGCACATTACCGTGAAAGCCAAAGGAATAAGGCACAGTTTTCTTTTACTGTTGTATTTGCAAAAGCTGCCCACTAGTTGTTTTCCCTGTTTATGAAGGTAACCATAGAGAAAGACATTGCACTACCCTCTTACCCTTTCTCACTGAAATTCTGGTTAGGTAATGCACATTTTGTGTATACAAAAAAATTGGATCAAGTTCTCATTTCTCAGTTAAAGAGCAACTTTCTGACCCAACACCTGCAAGCACCCTTCCCCCCTCAGCAGCACCCCATGCTCACCAGATTTCTGAAGTTCACCCCCAGCCAGATACTATTTTCTTGCCAGACTTTTCAAGATCACACGGACTCTGCTGACTGTAGCGTAGCTTTGTGCGTACCCACACGCTAAATATGTTGCTTAGTGTAAACCCCACAAAACACGGTTAACCTGGTCTCTGTGTTGGGGCAATGACAGCACATCCAGCACATTTCATAGCTGAAGTGCATCACCTTAGAGAAGCCTGTAATCCTCAGCAGATACCTTGAGCGACGTTTATTAGCATTAGGCATAAAATGACTATCAGGATTAGCCATAGGCTGATAAAATAACAAAAGCCTGGCATTTTCAGTTCCCTGCTCATGTAAAGAACTACTTGGTAGCATTTTAAAACAGGATTAGGCATTTATCTGCAGATTTATCAGCACAGCCAGTTTCATTAGTCAAAATCACGTATGATTAGGCAATCTTGCTTTAGAGCAGAAGTCAACTGCTTGCTCAGATGCAGGGAAGGCATTTGTGAATGCAGTCCCCAATTTCCACCCGTGATACCAGTCACTGTCACACACACAACACAGGTTAGCCCACTGGTTAGGTTCCTCAGCCTGGCAACAGAGCCAAGCCAATACAGAAATAATACTTCCATTTCATTAGAATTGCAAAATGTACCTGGACTTATCACTAGCTTATTGGACCAAAAACTTACTAACGTGCAAGAATTTTCCTAGAGTTCCGTAATGCTTGCATTTGATACTAAACACGGCACATAGGATCACTTACACTAAACACAGTCCCTGTCAAAGTTTGAAAGACTGAACGTTAGATTTGGCTCTATCCGATGCAGACACAGTTCTCATTAGATCCTAGAGCTAGACCAGGGAATGACTCATCATTAACATTTTAATTATTGCTACTTATTAAACTATTTTTACAGTGCAGTTATACAAATTAATGCATTTTCAATTAATGAGAACCAAGATTCTAAAATCAGTATACATAATTAAATGATTCGAATTGCCATTAAAAAGGAAATTACACAAAATAATATTTGCATGACAAACGAGAGGCCAGGGCGGCATCCCTGATGGTACGCATTGCTAAAGGATTAGAATCACACCGAAGACGATGGATTGCCGCATGGCGCGGACCAGACGACTAGGAAACTTCTCCGTTCTGCACCATCTGCTTTACAGTTGAGATCAGCGGAACAGCAGAGCTAAAGTTGTGAATTTCAGGATGTCTGATTTTCTTCAACACATGCATCATGCAGCATCTGAAAATCCAGACCGTTGATAGGAAGCAGGTAAAGGTGGTAAGAGGTGACTGCTGCTGCTTTCCTTGCAGGGGCATGGTGCTGTGTATATATATAACACATTGTACTCAGTGAAAGTGTGGCCATATCAAAAGTCAAGTTTGAGGAAATGTGTTTAATTTTGTTAATTGCTGCCTGCCATTAGAAAGAATTAATTAATGTGACATCTTGTCCTAATACTGCTGACGTCAAGTAGAACATTTTCAGTTTACGGTGAAAAGGTATTTGTCCAGAGGACAGGCTCACATGTATTCATAAAGTCTTTCTGAATGTATCATGTAACAAGTCTTATTGTTATTTTTGGTAGTATTGTCATATTTTGATGGACTAACTTGTTCTGTAATGTTCACAGATTACTGAGCCAACAGGCCAGTGGTATCAATCCAACTGACATCAACTCAGAATCAAATCCTGGCATGAAAAATGCATTTTTAATTATGCATTTAATTAACGCATGAATGAACCACTCACTTGAAAGTAGTGACATTTGTCCCCAAACTGCATAACAATCAATTTTTTTTCCTTGAATTTTTTTCCTATCAAGGCTGAATTTATATTTCTATAGTTTCACTACTGTTTTAATTATGAAGTTTTTTAGGGAGCCTAATTCAATTGTGACCTGGATACTGAATAAAGAAATAGGACAAAATACCAGTAGAACTACATAAGCCTACTACTTCTGACAAGGAAGAAACTGCCTTTAAAAAGCATTACCTGGAAAAACTTAAAAATCCTAAGCTTCTCTTCAGCATTCTTGTAGAATCAGCTCTTACAGAGAAAAAAATGAGATAAATAATTTTTCATCCTCTGACTCTATTGAGCAATTACTGTCAGTGAAGTACACTTCTCTAACTCACTTAAACAAATGTACTTACCTTTACTCATTGTGAATTACATTACACAAAATGCCCACATTTAAATTCTTCCAGGCATAAATATAAAAAGCAAAAAAAAGACTAGTCTGATTTCAAGTAGACAGAGACAAATCCAAAATGACATAGTAGTGGGTTTTTTCATAACAAGTAATTCAGACCAGAGACAATTTCAGCATATAATGTAAAAAAAAAAAAAAAGGAAAAAGGCCGCAATACCTACATGCCTTGGGAATGACGACTTTGAATGGTCAAGAACTCGTAAATATCATATCAATGTAATACAGGTAATTGCGACCTTAATCTTCCTCAAAGTCACACAAAAGCAAGAAAACAGGGGTGAGAGAGTTTAGCAATCTGAAAAACAGTGGCTAGAAGCTTTGCATTTCTCACACTTAGTCACGTTAGACGGAAGAAACATTCACTAGTGGTCTTTTGTGTACCTTTGGAAAAGGTACAACTTTTATTTGTTCTAAAAAATTAATCCTTTCAATGATCTTTCTTGGGACAAACGTACCCATGTAAATACAATGAATAAATTACTGTTGGATTATGTATTGTTGATAATGCGGTACTTTACAAATAAGCTCAAAGTACAGCTCCTCTCAGTGCTCTTGTTGGTAGACCTGAACTTTCTTCCCAAACCTGACTAGTCCATAGGCTTTTTGAGAGACATCGCCTCCTCCAAGTCCTACCATTTCTTCTCAGAAGTCAGACAAAACCTAAAGCGTCTCACCCGTGCGGTGAGTTACGACACCTTTCCTAAAGGTACAGGTCAGCAAAACCAGGCTGTGATCCTATTTCTGTGTGCAGTTTAACAAACCAAATAACACAATGTCTCATTGAAAAAAAAAATCCTATTTCCTTCTGAAAAATCCCAGAAACAGGACCCCTTAGCGCAATCAAACACTACATGTACTGCATGGGTCAGAAGGAGGACAGGGGGAGCGGTGCCCACCTTAACATTTCGGTCTTATTTGATCTCAGATCTATTCCAGGTTAAGAGAATCCTGGAATGGTTTGGGTTGGAAGGGACCACAAGGATCATCTACTTCCAACCCCCCTGCCATGGGCAGGGACACCCTACACTAGACCAGGTTGCCCAATAGCGGGGTACAAATTTCACCCCCAGAAAAAGTAAGGGTTACGATCCAGGTCAAATGGGTGACAGGGCTGCATGGCCTTGTTAGTGCAGCCAAAAAAAAATGTTTTTTAAAGGGCTTTTTAGCGTTTCTTTCCCAGAAACTTTATACAGCGTGTCAATGTGGAATATAAAGTATACAGTGATGGCTTTTGCTGTTGGTAGGTTTTTTGTGTGAGTTTTTGTTGTTGTTGTAGGGTTTTTTTATCTTGTAACTGCTTAATACACTCAGGAACAAAAACGTACTCCATTCTTTTTTTTCCTGATACAAAATTTCAAAGGTTTGTTGTTTTTTTTAATTTCCAGAAAAGGCTAGGTTATGGCTTTACATGAAAAAGATTACTCACATGTGCAGAGATAAACATAGAGATGACTGCGTTTTCTTCACTTCAAGACATGATAAATGGGGATTTCATTTGGTTATTACAAAACTTTTAAGGATGTATTACTATGTATTGAGGACAAAATTATCACACATTCTGCTTAATTAGAAAACATGACTGTCTAAGTGATGTTTAATCACATGTTAAATAGATTGGATATTCTGAACTCTATTTTTTCCTGCAAAGGCCTTAAATAAATGCATATGGAAAAGGTAAAATATTTACTGTACAAATTTTTCTTTTATAATTGATTATATTTTCTAACTAGGACAAGTTTTTAATTAGAAACCGCTTAACCAGAAATTTGAATAAATTATCTGGTAAACACAATTCTACTGTGTGTATCCTGCAAGCATTATTTGTAGCTTGGAAAAAGAGACTTGTGCTCCTAAATTGCACTGTTTACTGTAGCACAAGGTGCTAAATGTAACCGAGAATAACACTTTTTGGTAGCTATTCCATTTAATCAGACGTGAAGTAAAACCCAGATGTTCAGCACCATCTGAATTATATTTCAAGCACTTACAGCAAGAAGAAAAGTAATTTTTTGCAAAGACTCGCAGCTTTTACATCATCTTAATGCTCATTACTGCCACAGTACTTTTACATTTTTGACTATTTTTTGACTACTTTTACATTTGTGACTATTCTGGATGTACACTGAAACAAGGAAATAACACAGAACCTTTTAGCACCAGTTTTTGCATCCAACGGATAACCAACCTGCATGGTTACAACAGCCTGCTGGTCTTTCTTTTCTGAGTCAGTCTCTTCAAACAGTTGTACTGCTTATCTTAGGAGTAAGAGAACAAATACTAAGGGAGTAAGTGTTTAAAAATTTATTTTAGGCATACCAGAATGCTCTACAGCGCTGTCAACAGTGCCTTGGAAACATATACTACTACTATTCTTGAGAGAGTCCAAAGCCTCGGCTTTTTTGTTTTGGGGCTTCTTTCTAAGATTTGATCATTCCAGCCAAGAGTATAATTCAGTCAGGAACATACAAAACAAAGAAAACAGAACTAGTATTTCTGGCAATATTGCTTACCTTAAAAGTGTGTACAAGAGAGATCTTAAAACTTCCCATTTTGAAAACATTACCTCCTGTTCAGCTGATGAGTAAAGTAAAACCTCAAACATCCAGCCCATTCTGGATCTGAACACGTGCCAGGTGCCAGCAAGGATCTGGTGCCTAAGGCACCACCTTTGCTGCTCTGGTTCTAGGAAAAGGCAACACGCACGGGCCCCATGGCTGGTGCCTGCTCCTCCTTTTCACAGTTTCTCATGTTCGTGCCTGGCCACTGCTTCCCTGACTGCACAGAGGCTGACAGCATGTCTTGTCTTGATATTTTCAGATAAGAAGTCTTCACATCTAACGTTTCAGAAAGACATTTTTCTCGGCATTTTTTATTGTGCCTACCACTGCAGAAGCTTAAAGGTTGAAGGAAAACGATTGTGCCAAAACAGTCGGTCACAAAGTGTACTTCTGTCTTCGGCATTACTCGTACAACATCTTCTCTCCTTTGGACATATCGCACACATGGATCCAGGTCCATACTTTTTATAGAAAACATTCTCTCTTTTTCCTGCCACGTGTTTACACAAGGTGAGGCTTTGACTCATCTTTCAGCTTCTTATATATTGTTCCCTCAGTCCTGTTCTTTTCTCTTCTGTTTGAGCAGTTTGGAATTTTTCAATACTCGACAAATTTTTCAACCCTACTGGTCACACTCAAAATCGTTATTATAATTAAAACATTTGGAAAATGTCAGTCAAAGTTCCAATAAATTTCAATTTGATAACAGTACTAAATCTTTCCTCATTTTAACAGGGACTGGACCGGGTCTGTAAGGTGATTGAATAGCTGTATGCTGCCAGTTAAATGTGGAGCTGCTGCTGTTAGATTTAAGTAAACTTGTCTCATGCTGGCTATTGACTAGACTTGTCTCATGCAGTAGCTCAAACTAGCTGTTTAAGACTGCATTACCTTCTAATGCAAGCCCAGACTCTTAAGAACACATCCTCAGGGCCATGCAGAAAAACTAAATCTGGATTTTTAAGCCCATCAAAAGAGTTGCAACAATTTTTCATGCTCAAAACTATGTTGTAAAAAACACACTGACAATAAACTATTAGATCAGAATTATTAAGTACTAAAACGATATTCACATTTTGCAAATCTGTGATTTCCAAAACTGCATGAAACCGTTAAAAAAGTAATAGTTGAATGAGATTTGGTTCAATAAAGAGATTAATGTATTATGTTAATACATAGTCCAATGTCCTTACTGGGAAATATATGCGATGACATCCCTCCACCTTCTTGTATGTCGCTTATCTCTTTATATTAAAAAAATTCCCATGTCTGCAAACAGCTTTTGAGTATTTTTGAGCAACTAATTCTGTTTAGATGTGCCAACATTAACACATTACTCATGATTATAACATCGTAGCAACAATATACAAAATGCTAAAATATGATATTTGAAATGGAAAATATACACACGAAAAAGATGCTAAGGTAAACTGTGACATCTAATTCCTAAGCAAAACACACATAATCAACATAGGAGTTTCTACATACATTTTTGCCAGTGTTCTGAAAATACATTATACCACCATTCAGGGGAAAAAAATTACCTCCTACCAAAGAAACCAAATTTTAAAACCAACAAACAAAAACCCAGAAATCTTGTGCTTCATGAAAATAAATAGTATTCACATACAGTGATAAAAGACCATGTAACAGATGAGGAAATATTCTATACTATCTATATTATCTCAACAAGATAGCTATCTGAAAAGTAATCCGGCCATCTCTTACCACCCAAACATCAGCCATAGATATTTATGCAACAACCCTAATATATTTTATAAAAATCAATTACACAAATTTCAATTTCCTGTCGCTCCCAGGGACCTTGGCTTCTACTGAGAAAAACAATTTAATAATACCCTGTCTTAGAGCATTGTGCTACATCCACTAAGTAGCCAGATCTACTCACAAATAATTGATAACCTGAGAACCAAAATTACACATCCAATAGTAGGCAACATCCAAATACATATCTAAAAGTGTACAAACATACTGACTTGATCAAGAACAAAAAAACAAAAGCCCAAAATTAATAATCAAGAAAAGCATTATTAACAAAACCAAACAAAAACCATCATAAGCCTTCTCACTTTGAGAGAAAAACCCCGAAATCTAGCCGTTACTAAGACTGAACTACCATATGCAGCAAAAGCTAGAATAATCCTAAACCATGAAGATTAAATCCAACACTCATTGTACTACAGAGTAGAAATACTTCAAGGAAGATCCCACAGTCTCTTATAATAGAACTCAAAGAAAACACCCATGTTCATACAAGCCCAGCCCATCAGCCATTCACCTCAGAATGCAGCCTGCCAGCTTCACCAGTAAAAAACACAACCCCTGGTACAGTTCGTATTCAATTCCAATATTCACAAAACAGCAAAAATTGAATTGTGTAAAATTATTGCATTCTAGAAATCCACAGATAAATAGAATAATCTTCGTATAACAACAACCTCTAACATGAATCAAATCTACAGTGCACTTCCATTTCTTCAGCGATCAATGCAATTGCTTTGAGGAATATCCTCACAATTTTCTCCCTGTCATCATGATGACTTTCAGCAAACAAGGATAGTCCTTGAAGAAAACACACCTATTTTCAAGCAAGTCATCAAAACAATAGCTGTACATGATTACACTGCAACATGAAAATTCAGCTCTCCCTAGCAACGTACTCCTGGCTGTCATACATCAACAGACACAGCAACTTCTGTGCAAGAGCATTAAATACTGATTAAGCTATGAAACATATAACTTTACTGATTTTTTAATTAACTTGTATTGCAAATGCTTTAAGAGAATCATACCATCAGTCTTACTACCTAGCTTTGCACAAACCAATGTATGCAAATGGAACCAGAGCACGAAATGTAAACCATGCCATAAGTTCTAGGATTGCAGACAACCCAATCTGCATGTGTAACCACCAAACCACTGGATCAGTTACTCACAAACATTTAGTAAAATCAACACAAAGAACATAATTTCTGAACTAAAGATGAAGAAAAGCATTTTGCAATACTTGCAACCAAGATGTGGTCTACACTCAAAGACCTTTTCTACAAAAGAAGAAATCATAGTTTGAAATAATTACTCAAGATAATACTACTGAGGTCATTTCTCAAGGTCTAGGGCAAATTGCTTGTGACATCTTTGGTCCAAAGTAGTATTTAAACCTTTCTTGCCCAAATTATGTTGAATTTTTTTGGTGGGTTGACAGGTAATTTATTTCCACCACCATCTCCACCCCTTTTCAGCCAAATTTAAATGCTATGGTACACAGTACCTTTTTTTTTTTTAGGAGTAGCCCTAAATTTTCAGACTTTTTTTCTAGGCAAAAGATAATTTTTTTACTGAATACAACTCTGTATAATTACAGATTGATAAGAGTTTTCACTTGACTGTTTTCTGTTGGTCATGGCTCTGCATCATCACTTTTATTGCTCTTACTAGGCCCCGAGATCTCAGTTCCTTACAAAATCAGCAGAATGGATGAAGAATCTTAACACTGGAAAATTATAAGCATGATACCCATTTTCAGAAAGACAGAAATTGAAGAAGTCATGACTTACAGATCCATTAGTACAACATTCATTTTTGAAAAAGTACTGGAAAGAATAATCAGACTATCTGTCTAAGGGACAGAGCTTTTTTTGGCATAAGTATCTCTTGAACTGAACACTGAACTAAGCATATACACATTAAATATTGTGGTGACATTAAACAAGAACTCTATGTTATAGAAGATAGGATTTATCTAAATTTATCTTGACAAACTAAAAAACCTAGAATAAAATAGGATTACATTCACTAAAGACAAGAACAAGACGCTAAATACAGGGAGGAATAATTGATAAAACAAACAGAATACAGAACAGTGGGGATGAATGACTCAAGATGATATCACTACTGAACATGTCATGTTTTTGTAGAAAAGGCGAAGAACACTGTGGGTACACACACAGTGAAATCTCCAGCTGGACTTCAGTGTCCATTCAGTGCACTGCAAATGGACAGAGACCAAAGAAAACAAGTTCAGGTATGACTAACATGAAGCATAAATGGTATACAAACATGGACAGAGAAGCAAGACTGGGAAAAAGTTCTATGTATGTTAATCTAAAAAAGAATACTGTGAGAGTCACAGGATAACAATCTCAAAATACACAAAAAGAAAGTTATAAAAAATCTACTTTCCAAGTCTATGGCAGATATGATGATAACTAATTGGCTTCAATTTCAATAAGAAAGGTTCAAGATGGAAAATTTTCTACTACTAAGGCTAATAGACTAGAGTAGACAAAAGCAGCAGAAATACATAGTTTGAACTGCTGCAGATTTCTAAAAAAAATAAATATAAAAAACTAGATAAACATTGTGGAAGAATAACATATATCTAATTGAACTTTCCTTGGGAGTCAGAGAATATGGAACATATTTTCTATTTTCCACAGCCTCCTAAGAGGCTTTTGTCAGAACTGAACCAGTTCTGATGGGATTGCCACATATGTGTAAGAATTTAAGATCTCAGTAAATACTAAGTAACTTTTCTTAATTATGTATTTAAAAGAAAAAGTCCATAAGAATATTTTTAGACTTTTCATTGTCTATCAGTCTGCTTGTGTTGTGGGCACTTTTCATCTCATCTTCATTCTTTGTAAGAAAAGCAAAGTCTTTTAGAAAAATGTTCTGGGTTTGGCTAGAGTTGATTTCACTGGAAGCTGGGATGGGACAGACAGGACAGCTGACCCAAACTGACCAAAGGGATATTCCATACCATATGACGTCATGCTCGGTTTATAAGGGGCTTGGGAGGAAGACGAACGGAGGGGTAGCGGCGTTCAGAGTGATGGCGTTTGTCTTCCCAAGTAACCATTACATGTGACGGAGCCCTGCTGTCCTGGGGATGGCTGAACCCCTGCCTGCCATGGGCAGTGGGGAATGAATTCCTTGTTTTGCTTTGCTTGTGCACGCGGCTTTTGCTTCACTGATTAAACTCTTGTATTTGAAACCATGAGTTTTCTCAGTTTTCACTTTTCTGATTCTCTCCCCCTTTCCAATAAGGAGGATGGAGCGAGCGTCTGCATGGTGCTCAGCTGCCGGCTGGGGTAAAACCACAACAAAAAAATAAATTCAATCGCAAGAAAAATAACTATTACTTTGCTAATAAAATAATCAAATAATAACATACAAGCCACAATAGACCAATGAGATACATCGTAAAATAAATAAAAACATAGTTAAAAGGAAGTTAGTTTGTTACTTTCTACTCATTCGCAATGTGATTTCTGACACAGTCCAGGGAAACTTTCTAGAGAACATTTTCCTATCTGAAGTCTTTGAGAGTTATTCTCTCAAAAACAATATGCTTTAAGGTGTTATACATTAAATGTGTAATAACCAGTAACTCTCCTCTTCCGGACTCTATTCAATTGTTATGCAACGTGCTGAAGTCAGCCTGGGTCTTAGAGAACTTCTTATCCCAATAAAGTTACTGTTTCAAGAACCCTGGGGAACACCGTCCCCCCCAAACAAAACCAACCCATAAACAAAAAAGCCCCACCAATCCCTCTAATATTTTGCATTACAATTATGTTTAAAACTGATATTTTATAGTAGCTTTTGTTGTTGTTGTTGTCTTTCCTGAGTAGCATGGTTAAATTTCCCAAGGGAGGTCACTGAAGATCCAGGTGCTGAGGAAACACGTTGGATGAATAAACACACTACAGACTAGGGATCCTGCCTGAAAATGAGATGACTTGTAATATTCCCTCAGGGAAGCTGATGACAGGCCCAGAGAAAGCTGTCCTCAGTTTTCTCTTATCACCTCCCTTTAACACTGAGCTACAGAAGTTCCATTAAGCATTACAGGGCAATGTAAAAGCAACAACAAAGACAAGAGCATTCTTTCTGGGCTCATATCAATGTATAAAAAGTTTAAGGAAAACAATCTTGGGTTTTTGGAATGCTTTCTGCAAGGAATAAGGTATTTTATGGTAGTTTGAACATAATGAGGAATCCTTTAACATCCTTTAAATAGCCTCACTTTTCAGACACGCAAGGTTCACTGAATTCTTCAGTTTATAACAATTTTAATACAAACAAGTGCAAGTCATGGGTGAAGTGAATGTACATTTATGAAATGGCTGGACTTGTGTCAAGCCTGACCACCAGCTGCATGCAAATAGCTGAATAGCATCGAAAAAAAACCTGAAACTTTTGCATCTTCCCACGTGCAAGCACAAAAACCTTCTGTAAAAGGTTATCAAAGATTTAATATTATGCAATCAATTATTTCAAGCCCAGACAACAAGGTCATTTGTATTTATGTTTAACACAAGTTTTTTGCTAAGTCAGGTCTTCAGTGGTTTTGTGGGGCTTTTTTGTTTGTTTTTCTTTAATCGTTTCACTTCCCTCTGTGTAGGGAATACAGAATCTCATAGTCTGCATCACAGAAATAAATACTTTGCAACTCCGGGAAATAGGTTTACTGTGGCATGTAATTAACTACTGCTAATAAGGAGGAAAACACATACGGTGGCATCAATTTTACTTTAGAGGGAGGAATGGTATAAATATTTACCAGATCCAGTCAGTATGACGTGAAAACAATTTCACATAATTTTGCTTTTCTTTGCTTCTATTTACTGTATCAAATTCATGGCTTAAAATTATTTTCACACACCCAAATACCAAATTGATTGGTGTAGCACTAGGTTTTTCAGTATTTGGAAAATGGTTTTGACTATACATGTCAGACTTTTATGTCCTTTGCCTCTTATATATAGAGGCAATTCAGGTGTTTCCCAGACAGAAATACTTCCTTGAAACAAGTCCTTGAAAGAAAAAGAACCACTACTTTTAAACCTGCCTTCTCTTTCTTATACAAGTCTGTGTAAGCGGTTATAAGACAAGCTTAAATCCGAGATGTTGATATGGTACTGCTTAGCCCCATAGGAGTATACGTGAAACACTGTTTAGAACAATAAAAGAGAACTGAAGGTAAATGACAATCTTGCTCTTATTTTGTGATACCGCACTTCACAGAAACGTGTGGGTTCAAGAGTATCCCCATGAAAACAAGCTAGACCATTGTGAGGAGCAGTAGAGGTTGTCAAGCACTGGGGCCAAGGTTCTCCTCTTCCCTCTCTCCCTCTTCCCTACTCTGTTCCACTCCCCCATTCACCCCCACTAATCTCACCACCTATTTTTCCCTTTCCCTCTCTATTTGAGCATCTCTGCTGCTTCTTGATGCCACTCATCTCCTAGACCTACATTTGTCTTCTCACAAATCCTCTAGTTTGATGTATTGCCTGGGCACCTGGTGACTCTGCAGATGTGGAAAGGACTCCCTAGGGCCTCAGGCAGGCAGTTAGTCAATGTAAATCCCCACCTTGACCTCCACATCCGTGTACCCAAGTGGAGTTTGCTCTTCAGAAGAAGGTACACAATTATAAGCCATCTCACTCATGCTAAGGTTGCGTATGGAATACTGATTAGAAATTTCCTAATTTATTGTAAGGCAGATGCTATTTACTTGCCTATTTAAATTTAAATTATACTACAGAACAAAGATTAAGTGCATTGGTAGGCTAGGCATAGTTAACTGTTGCTCACATTTTAAATTTTTGGGGTTTTTTTTTAGGACTGTTTATCGATATATTTTGTCTCAGACTTTAAATGACAGACAGGAGAACGTATTAAGCAGTAGATGAAATTCATAATTCTGAAACTCTGAAACAGAATCTTTAGAAATTCATCACAAAGAAGTAAATAAAGATATACTCGAGCCATAACATTCATATCATTTAAGCCATATACTCAGCCAGGGAACCATTCTCACGCTGTACATTGAAAAGAACAACGACCTAAAAATGTAAATAGATGTATAAACTGATAGAGAAAGTTATTGCTGGATTTATTTTTCTTCATCTCATATTCCCATCAGACACATACGTACGTTTGTGTTTCATGAACTTTTTTTTTTTAAATTTTCTAATTTCGTAAAATGTGTCTTTTCTAGGACAGTACAGCCAAATGATGAGAAGACAGTTAATGAAGGAGAGGTAATTTGAAAACACGTGGTTATGGATGCCTGAAACAAACATAGGACTCGATTTAGCAAAGTACTTAAGAATACTTCGCTGAATCAGGGTCTTAGGACCATAATTAAATTATTGTAATAGTGGACTCATTCAGAACTAGTAAGTGCCTACTAACAATGGCAGCTATAAAACGAAGAAGCTTGACTGAAAATTTGTATTAATAATTCCTTCTTTCTCTCATAATACAAAGCAAATTGCAACTTTTGCCAACTCTTTGAGGATACTATGCTGCATGGTTTAAGGGACTGAACTCTGACAAAAAGGAGCTAAAATTCTAATCTCAGTAGAGATACTGACAATCTCCATCGCCTTGAGCACATCACTTAACTTCTGTGACTCGCTGCTTATCTGTCATTTGGTGGTGTATCACACAGAGAGATAGAAAAATATAGACATACATGCACACATGCCACATAATTATTTAGCTAAATTACCAAACAGTTTGAAAGCATAAGAGTAAGTACATGCCAAATACGATGAACTCATGTTTTATTTACTACCACTTGTTAAGTTTCTGCCGCATATTGTTAAAATAGATACAATTCACCAATGCACTGGAGTATTAAGGGAGAATGTTGTGTTTCCCTCCCTCTTCATCTTCCTCTCCCACTTAATTGCCACAGCTCTAGTCAGTACAGAGTCATTGACAATATGTTACCAGAATTTAAGAACTAGCTTCTTGATGTTGATTATGCAAAACAAAAAGCCAAAAAAAATCTCTACTTACTTCATGTATATTTTCACAACTAATTCCACCACAGAAAGCAATAGCTGAATGGGCAACTACAGAAGTATTCCCTCACGCCCTTTAGAAACCTGATATAAACTTTACATCCTCCTGGTGAACAGCTATGAGTAGCTTGCAACGTTCAGAGCTACACAGAACAGAATTCCCTGAAATCCTCAGTAAGGCACAGAGAAAATGTAAGGTTTCCTGGGGTGGGAACGCTGTGAAAGGGGGAAAGGGAAGACCCCCTGTAAGGTGACAGTAGCTAGCAGCCAGGAGATTATCACACACACCATTCACGCTCTGTGCCGACAAACGACTATCCATCCACCGCTTTGATCTTTTATCAGAAAGAATCTGAGCTTCACAAAACCACCTCACCAGAAATGATAACGTGAAATCTGTTTAGTTTCTAGTCTCAAAGCAACTAGAAATGAAATACCACCTGTTCTTGCTCAAACCTAGCAGCTTCTCTCTGATTAGACAAATATTTAAACAGCTTTCCACCCTATATTAAATGGCTTCTACTCTACTCAGTATTTCTTCAGAACTGAAATACACACAAAACAGCACACTGAACCCACCCTTTCCCACATCTCACATGAATATTTAGGAGGCTAGCATGAAGTTTGCTGTTCCCTTTTCTTCATAAATCAGATTTCCTTTAGTCAGGAAAAAGACCAACAGATACATCTGACAAACACATTTCTGATTACACACAAAGGGTATATCAAATTAGCAAACCACACAGTCACATCCAGAATTGCACACAGTCAAAAGATCTTTCAGGTATTTGCACATGTAGTTCTCAGTATGTGGGACTTTGGAAGCCACAATTCATTAACATCACCCATTTAAAGTTCTCAGAGTGTTTTTAATAACATTAACTCATGATTTCCCTAAAAGGCAAGTAACATTTTCCATATTTTGCAAGTCACTGCATTCAGAGCAGAACTCATCCTAACATAACTTGGGACCTACTTCTGAGCTGGTGGCCCTAGTATTCCTTCCCAATCCAGAAGTGTGACTATTCCTCATAGGTCAAGGAGTTTAAAGCATAATTCATGTGGTCAAATGTAGACATAGTCTTTAGAATATGTATTTCCCAAACTCTCCAAGGAGCAGAAATGAAGCCTACTGTGCAGGCATCCATATTCATATCCAGTCAGATGAGACTCACTTCTATTCACATTAACACCAGACGCCTTGCCTCCACTATAATGCAACCTCCCCTTCACCACAAAACCCTGATCTTCACATCTATATACCTTAACCACAAAGTTGACATAGTTTACTGAACTAGGGTTGAGAGAAGGTTGATTTCCCTTTAGATATGCCAGTGACTTGCTAGATAGCCTTTCCCATTTGCTCGTTTATTTCTTCATGCTGGCGTTTTCCTTCTCTGCTTCTGTAAACTGACTTCAGGTGGACAGCTCAGGGTAGGACGTTCCCCTGCTAAGCAGTTCTACACAACCTAGCATAATTCAGGCACGTTTTGGGATCACTGCATATTAGCATAATGAAAACAAGTAGGTAGTAGTACTGAACAATCCTTCTGTCTCAGCCAAAGAAAACCAGCTTTCATACCCAGGCAAGTTTAGAAGCTATAATCGTTTCCTCTCAATTTTAGCTAAACTACTTGTTGTTTTTGTTAATACTAGCTGGTAGTAAAATTCAACTGCCTAGATGCCTAAGTTTTATATCTAAATCCGTACCCCTGGTTTAGGTCTTATGATGACCAGAAATAAATATTCCTGAAAAATCTTGGAATGAACCTGTGCATCAAAAAAAAAAAAAAAAGGGAAGAAATCCCACAAATCACATGGTATATTTTAAATGGCCTATGCTATTCCATCTTTACAGTACTATCCATACAATAGAGAGACAGTAGAGTTAAATACTTCCAGAAAGCAATTTGGACCTCATATTGAGAAGAATTACTTTCTAAGTAATTCTAGCTCTAGTCACTTTGAAGATGACTACTTATCTTCATCCTTTATGCTGGGAATAAAAGCACTCTCAATTAGCAGCCTCTAGTCAGGTGACCTGAATCTCTCTCCTCTTTCTTAACAGGGATTAACTTCTCCCTGTGTTAACAAGGACTTGATGCCCTTCAGCAAAATGTATGTTCTTTTTTTATCCTGTCACCCCCCCCCCCCCTTTTTTTTTTAATACACGAGCTAGACTGCCTATTCATTTGGATCGTATAAGCCACCGACAGTTTTTCCTAGAACCTTCAGTTTTGGTAGAGATGTTTCAGCACATAGCAAGAATTTGGATCTAAGGACCTAAGGAATACTCTATTGCTCAAGCTTATCACAAGCACAAAAATTTTCTTTAGATGTTGACAATCCTAGAATCACAGAATAGTTTGTGCTGGAAGGGACATTAAGAGGTCATCTAGTCCAAACCTCCTGCAGTGAGCAGGGCCATCTTCCAATAGAACAGGTTCCTCAGAGCTCTGTCCAACCTACCCTTGAATGTTTCCAGGGATGGGGCATTGACCACTGCTTTGGGCAACCTGTGCCAGTGTTCCACCATCCTCAGCATAAAAAAAATTCTTCCTTGAATCTAGTCTTTAATCTCCCTTCTTTTAGTTTAAAACCATTACCCCTTGTCCTACCACTACACGCCCTACGAGAAAGTCTGTTCCCATCTTTCTTGTAAGCCCCCTTCAAGTATTGAAAGGCAGCAATAAGTTCTTCCCAGAGCCTTCTCTTCTCCAGGCTGAACGAGCAGAACTTTCTCAGCCTGTCTTCAGAGGAGAGGTGCTCTAACCTTTTTTGCGACTTCCTCTGGACTCTCTCCAACAGGTCCATACCTTCCTTGCACAATAATTGACACTGCCCTGAAGATCTACTAATCCAAGACAAAACAAGATCCATCTGTAAAATATTCTATTTGTCAGTTAGAAAAATGAAAGATGTGTTACAGAATCTATGGAATAAGGTGACAGGTTTTGGTCACCAGCAGAAAACTAGAAAATTGCTTTATGTAAGCACGTAAATGCAGGTATTAATAAACTAAATACTTTGCACTACTTTTGTCTATTCAAAAACAAAAACATCAGACAACTTTTTAGGCTTTGAGTGTTCTCTGCCTTGCCCCAGAAAGGAATTTAATAAAAAGCACTGTCCCTGTTATAGTGCATTGCAAAAAGAAAGCCATCAAAATAGAGGACATTCCTGAGACTGCATTATGTTACTATGCCTGTCTTTGGTGTTTTGAGATCTTTTTGGCATGGTGAGATGGAAATGATTCCTTAGAACTACAGTAATAAAGGCAGCTATCACACCCCTACATTATTTCAATACTATTCTAACTCTAATATGTCAACAACAGTGAAATAAAATTTACCTTAAAAATCAAATCCTTTTTCCCATAACGAAGCTCTTTCAGCTGGGCTTGGATCTTTTTTGACTGAAAGTAAGAATAATAAAATCAGGGATTTGTTATTTTAAATATTTACTTTTAAGATCTGAAAAAAAAAAAAAGCTAGCAAGTTTTGACAGCAGCAAAAACTAGATCAGCATTAAAATGCTGAAAAATAATCAAAATCAAAGTCAGTTGCTGTTCCAGGGTAGTATGCCTAAATCAGGCAGAAGTATGAAGAAAAATGTAAAACAACACTCACCTAAAGAACATACTTGAGTTAGTACCATTGTAAATAACTGTTTGGCTTACACATTTTAGACATGAGACGTTATCAATACTTTCCATGAAGCATAACTGAAGGCAGCACCTTCAAAGTAAAGAATCTTCTTTTTCTTAAAAGGAAAAAGTTTCCATAGCATTGCATAGCTGCTTCTTTGTAATGACCAGGGAATTCCAGATAGTACCCACAATAAGCTAGGTTTTTAGTTTGTGACCATATCCTCTAAAATAGGCATAGTTATGCTGATTTATATCAGCTTAGGCTAATACTTATTTTAAATATTGTTAAATTTATCCCTAAAATATTTGTCAGTAATGGTCTAAACAATTTTTATTTATTTAAACAAAATATAATAGAAATGTTGGGGTTTTTTATACTACACCCAACTACTTCACCCTTTAGCCAAGACTTCTGTCAAAATACTAATTTCTATTTAATGAAATCCACACTCTCAACCAATATTCAGTAAGTTTTCTCAAAACAGTTAATACCGAATGTTTAGAACTTTTTGCAGTGGATTAGAAGTCTAAACCACATTTACTGAAACAACACATCCATACACCTAACGTAATACAGGTGGCAGTATATCTTTTGTAAATCGAAGTTTTTTGAAAGATTTCAAGTCTTTCCAATTGGTGCAAGTTCAGTGACAGACTTTTGGGAAGGATGAATGAATCTAAAGATAAAATTTTAGAACTTGCTTTAAATATTTAAGAAGCAAGGCCAGACTGGTTATTGTATTCCATAAAATCTGAAACAAATAGCCAAGAACAGTTCACTTTCTTCTGCAACTACATCTGCTGTTATTTGATCTACACAGCAGAACATGCCAACTGCCTACACTCAATAACTCTGTCCTCTGATCTGGCAATGCAATGGGTAGAGCTATGGACTGTATTCCACATCAGTTAAAGACCAAGGAGAAAACCTTAACCAACTTTAATTCTTCTAGGAGTCGTGTTTAAGAAAGGAAACAGTCTCTGTGGTATACAAGGTACCCAAAACAGCTATGGAGTAATCTAAGAGTTACAATTGAAGTATCACTCATTTGCTAAATCAAAAGCCTGTGATGAAATTAAGAGTTATGGAACTAAATGCATTCAGTGTGTAATGTATACGACCTTTAATTCTTTGTGATCAAATATGGCTATTTTGTGGTTTTTCCGTGCTTCTAGGGAAAGGGCATACAAAATCTTCTAGTGCAGTGAGTCAAATAAGATCATCATTAGACAGCCTGATAACGATGTCTAAACCACAGTATCTGGGAATGTTTTCCTGGAACCCTGAGGTTTGCACCCCCCTGCCTTCCTCTCTCCAGGGCTCTGAATTCCTGGAGAAGAAAAGCCAGTCGTAGAAACTCTATAGAATCACAAGCATGCTCCTGTCTATGCAACTGGCCAAGAAGGAATCACAGGGCTCACTAAAACACTTTGCATGCAGCCTGAGAGAGCAGAACAGAGCAGGAGCTTCCTGGTAGGTGATTCTGTCCATGAAGGGTATTTTTTCCAATAACTAAAAGGAGATCGATTTCACACAGTTGTTATGCTTGGTGAGCATAGTACTTAATTAAAGAGCAGAAAAAAATACACTGTGTTTCTCTGGCTAACACCAGCTAACTGGCAAAACAACAACAAAAAAAGGATGCTCCTGTAGCATCTTTGCTTGTTCTAATGGCACTAACTCACTTGAAAACTACAAGTTTGCCAGGATGATTCATAATGTCTGAGATTCTTAAGGTTTGAAATGCACATACAATCTGCTGCCTTGAGACTCAGCTAGTTCATGTTTAGTGTTCTGAAATTCTCTGACAGTAAGACTTGTTACACTACACTAAATTTAATTTCATCTTAGGCTTCACCCTTAGATTTAAATACATTTATGTTGCAAATATTAAAGGAATCATAATCAGGGAAAAAGATCTTCAAGTTAATTACCAAACATTCAAGATGTTATGCAGCTAGGAAAAACAAATGTGAAAAAGAGGGGAAAACAGAAAGCAATGTTGCACACACTGCCAATTTTTAAGCAGTAAACAAGGGAAGAAAATATATTTGTATTCATATACTGTGGCATGTTTGAAAGCAGCAATGGTGATATAGGAAGATAACACAGATTTTGACGAGCTGGAAAAAACAAACCAAACCCAAACTGCTATTATTTCCTACCACTGAGAATCTCTCAGAAACAGTGGTTGCAGATTTAATTTAGGTTAAATAGGTAATATAGCTAGAAATCAATATTTTGACCTCATAAGTTTTGATCTCTAAGTCAAAAAGTAGAATCTTTAATGAAGAAAACATGTTCAACCATAATTATGAAAATTTTACTTAGAAGATAAATGTTATGCTTCTGTTTCATTCTGGCAATGTGCAATGACTTTCACAGAAGTTATATATGCAAAAAACCATGACTAAAGTAATGTAAATCAGTAAATCAGATTCATATATAGTAGTACCCTCTTTCATGAAAAGTTAAATAGCTCAAGGCACTGCTCGCATGAATGCAGTTATTTGTACATTTATGTGTTTGCAAAAAAACAAAGCTTTTGGATCATCAACTATCTTCGCTAACTTGCTCTTCAGTAAAGGGGAGGTTTCTTTCCCTGCATTTTATTAAGTGACCCTTTTTTCCTTGAAGTGATGAAACATCTAGGAATCTATAATAATAAATCTTTCCTGTCTCTATAAATTATTTTTAAAAAGGCATTTAGTTAGTCCTGTCTTATTCTAGGCATGGAGATCATGGAAAAGAAACCAGTTTTATGTATGTTATAGGTGCATACTATACACCTACAGAGCTATATATAATTTTCACAAGCATGCCCAAACTTTATTTTATTTGTCTAAAACTCAAGTTTGCAGCTTGCTTTCTCATACAGTTGCATTGCTTCTAGTGAAGTCACAGAAATGTGTTGAGAATGCTTTAGGAACACTCACCATACATGCATAATATATCACTTCTACCAGAACGTCAGTAGCAAAGGCTTTGACATAAGCTTCTTTTGTTACATTTAGAATAGAGAGGAACCTTACTTACTTCTTCTGCATGAATACCACAAAGCTTGTTTCCTGACAGGAGCTTGTTTTTGAGGCTTTTGTTCTGAGAGGGGGAAAAGAAAAAAAAAATACAGTTTTATTACTGAGAGTTACTGAAATATTAAGGGACCTTTTAAATATTTGATCATACTGGGTTTATTTTATACATGGATAACACCTTCAAGTCACCAGCAAAGAGACAGATAAGAAGACAAAATAGAAGTATAGGATAGCACAATATCCTCTCTCACAGAATTCTAAAAGGCTATGACTTTGCATTAAAAACTGCTTTCACAGAAACAGGACTGTACATAGAAACCCTCCAAAACACTGTAGCAACTGAAAGCAATTTAGATTGGATAAGCTGAGGTAAAAAAAAGGAAAGAAAAAGCCTCTAATCCTTACCTGATCTCAACTGCATAGCTCAAAATAATTTTCAGTAAATCATTTTAACAGCTGAGTAATATGGCCAAGATGTCATCACTCAGCCTTGATGATCAAATTCATGGGGTCTTTTTGCTAAATTTCATAATTTAAAACTCCAAGTTATCAAAAACTTTAGAAAGTTAGCTATCTGATAGCATTTTGCCAACCACTCAAACTTGAGAGGGGGAAAAGAGAATAGAATATTTAAAACCAGGAGTTTTAAATGTCTGAATAAAGATTTCTCTGCAGTGCAGACATCTTTCAAAGTTCTTCAGAAACACTAAGTATTTGATACGCAGATCTTCAAGTGCTGGACATAACATGCTTACACTAAAAAGAAATGAAGAGAACATCAAAACCAACTTCTCCTGTGCTATCAAACTGCAAACAAACATGCGGAAACCTAGGCCACCACATTTCAGGAATGTTTGTTTATTACTGAACAGAGATAACTTTCTTGAATATTGTGTACAAGAACAAATTAGCATTAGATATGAAATGGCAATTCCATCCAGGACATCAGTCCAAATTTAGGACCACATCCCACCGAAACACTGGAAGCTTTATTGCAATCTTGGGAGTCTTTCTTGAAAAAAAAAAACTTAAAGCAAAGGCAAGGAAACTAAAGTTCCATATGAAACTTCTTTTCATAGAGTCACAGAATCATTAAGGTTGGAAGAGACCTCAAGGATCATC